>JAXCGZ010005673.1:87500-155000 GCA_037179515.1 Halocaridina rubra
ACCCCTCTATAAACAGTGCCTCAAGCTTCCTTAACGACGGATAGTGCCAGTGATGAGTACTTTCCTATCGACTAATGTTTTCTTAAGCATCGGATAGCGTCCATATTACTACTGTAATCACCGTGGCTCAAGCGGTAGCGTCTGCGACTCTGAGACGTCAAGTCGAGGGTTCGCGCCCCGTCACGGTCTGAGGTTAGCAAGGGCATGCACTCAGGGTAACGATTACATCTGCCAAAACAAGTCCTTCGCAAGAAGGCAACCGTCCTAGCCCTTGGTTGAAAAGGGAGTCCGTGACTTAAAACCAGAACAGCGTCCATATTACTACTCTTTTCCTTTACCCCTTCGAGTGTATCCATGGTAACTCTCTACTCCAGCCAACCTTAACCCTAGAATGCTCCTGTGCTCTTCCCACATCTACTTCAGTCTCCCTCAACGCTTCATTCCGTCGGTGTACTTTCCTATCTAACCCAACCCTTTTTACCTCCGGACAGTTCCAGTACTAGTTTCCTGTTTACTAAAGCCTTCCTCAGCTCCGTATAGTGCTATTGAGCATTCCTATCTACTTTTGCTTAGATTCCGTATAGTGTCAAGTATCCATTAACTCCGTATAGAGTTAGCACTGCCGTATCTACTCCATACTTAACTATTGCTAGTATAAGTGTGTTTATTATTATCGTTACTCTTTCATCATTCATTGTAATGGATACTTATTAGCAGGAGGGTCTGCCCCTCTCATTTCTCCCCTCTATTTTATTTTCGTGTTTTTCCATCCAAATCTTCCCACTTTTCCCCCTTCTTCAGTGATGACACATTCACTGTGTTTGTTCTCCCTTTTCCATCCCATCCGAATGAGTGAATGCATTGTATTTCACTTTCTAACTCAAGCCTTCCTCCCTTTTCACTCCCACACTTCATAACTAGTACATTCCTCTCAACTCTTGCCTTCACTAAAACGGGATAGCATCCTTGGTGATTCCATATCTTCCAACCTCTACTCTGGATAGCCACAGTTTGTTTGTTTTTTATAGAATCCTTGGTGATTCCATATCTTCCAACCTCTACTCTGGATAGCCACAGTTTGTTTGTTTTTTTATAGCATCCTTGGTGATTCCATATCTTCCAACCTTTACTCTAGATAGCCACAGTTTATTATTTTTTTTCGAGTGTTGCACCAGGACGGGCAAAGAAAATTGCTCTCATCGAGTCTGGTCATTAAGAAAACAAATGATGAGAAAGAAATCAAAGAGAAACAGCTGGGTAAGTTGCGAGTTGTTAGATGTGAAAGGTTAATAGAGAGATGTGTAAAGAGCACGCTAGAATATTCTATATAAATAAATGTAGGCATAGGAAAAGAACCGTAACTGAACGAAGACTTGACATCAAGCTGTCCAGGCCAGTCCTATTTAAGTTCAAAACACCTTCAGTTGTAGATTCACAATGGGCGGCTGATGCCATGGACCAACCTACTACATGTCTAAATATGACTGGTTGGAAATATGGAGGCATAATCATACAAACGGACATAATCTGAAAGATGAAGCGACTTGACTAGGTTACATAAAGTATGACATCTATCCTTGTGTTACAACTATGGCTGTCCCGCAAGTTTCATGCTCAACGAGAGAGAGAGAGAGAGAGAGAGAGAGAGAGAGAGAGAGAGAGAGAGAGAGAGAGAGAGAGAGAGAGAGAGAGAGAGAGAGAGAGAGAGAGAGAGAGAGAGAGAGAGACTGAAATTGTATAAATTATAAGACATTAAGAGTATTTATTTGTAAGTCTCCCGTTTAGTGTCACTAATAATCCCATTCGAAGTGAGAGTACTCCCCTTACTACTTCAATTTCCACAACTCTGGAATGTGCAAGCGGTACAATACTTCCATCAACATCAGCATTCCTAAACTCTGGATAGTGTGGTTCCAGATAATTCGTGCCTGGAAGGAAATGGGTGTTTGGAAAGAAATGCTAGTTTGCTGAGGGTACTGGTCAGAGGGTCGGGGGTGTTAATATATTACGGGGGTAAGCTGGGGGTGTAGTTTTTAGATTTTTAGAAGTGCTTTTTGAGGTCATGATGTACCATTTGTAGTGCTGGGGGGTTTTAATGAGTAGGGAGTTTTATTTTTGGGTGTTGGGGATGCTGCCAGGGGATGACGTAGGCACTAATTGGGGGGTTGGTGTTGTTGTTTAGTGCTTAGGGTGTTCTGCCTGGATTGTCATGCAAAAAGTGTACTTCGGAGGGCGTGAAGGTGCTATTGAGAACGATGGTGGTGTTACTTAAGGTGCTAGAGGTACTTATGGGGGTGAAGGGGGTGCCGATAGGGTTGTTGAGAGTGCTAATGAATTGGGGAATCTGCTTGGGGTATTAGGGGTTCTGTTTGGATATTTTAGGGGTGCTGTCTGGGGTCTTAAGAGTTCCACTGGGAGAGCTAAAGGTACAGGTTAATGTGATAGGGGTCCAAATTGGGTGTTAAGAGTGCTACAGTGTACAGAGTGCTATCTGAAATATCAAGAGTTACTGTTTATGGCGTTTGAGGTGTTGAAGGTGCTGCCTGGGCTGCATATGGGACTGCTTAAGGCTTAGAGGTTCTCCTTGGGGGGCTTTTGGGAGGAGGGTGCGGGAGTTTATACCTGTGTGGTAATCCTGTAATGACAAGGCTACTGCCATGATTATCCCGTCCGCAACATGTGCTGGACTTTTAGTTAATTGCAAGGATACCGCATTGTATGTGCGTGTGTGTGTGTGAGTTCGTGCATGTGTGCGCGTGTAGATGCATGTGTGCGCAGCTAGTTAAAAATGCTCATATTGTTTCTTTTTCCTCGTGACATGAGGGAAAAGCCGGACTGCAGTATTGAAATGCTTTCATTATCTTCAGGGCTGCAAAAATGAAACCCATTTTACTCATTTATTTATTTATATACTTTTAATTTATTTATCTATTTATATATATATTCTTTTAACTAGTTATTTATATGTATTTTTGAACTATGGAAACAATAATTAGGTCTCTAATCACACACAAACTTCGTGAAATTTTATCCTGCACCCAAGACCTCACACATGTCACGGTAAAATAACTAGGATTGCTGAGATGACAGGGTCTACGATGATGCTGCCATTGCCTACCATTTTATGTCACTGTCAATCTCCTTTAGGCGGGTGGACACAGGTTGGAGGTGCATATTTAGGCTGGATAACCTTCCTAGCGCCCCACGGTGGGTACGATCACGGGCCTGTCACTTTCTGGGTCGACTGTTCTAACCACTACGCCACCGCGATCCCCTCGTGGACTACAATGATACGACATCTAATTATTTCTTTACAGTTAAAACGTTGATGATTTTCTTATATGTATGAAAATATAATCTTCATGGGAAACAGGTCCTGAAAATAATAACAATAATAATAATAATAATAATAATAATAATAATAATAATAATAATGATAATAATAATAATAATAATAATAATAATAATAATAATAATAATAATAATAATAATAATAATAATAATAATAATAATAATAATAAGCATACGAAAGGACTATAAACTGACGATACTGTTCTATCTTTTACACCTCACATCTTATAGTGAGCTTACTAACCCCGCACGAAAAAGCTAAAAATAAAAAATAAAAAACTGAACTGAAATAATAATAATATTATTATTATTATTATTATTATTATTATTATTATTATTATTATTATTATTATTATTATTATCATCATCATAATTAATATTTCAGCCTACCCTTAAGGGTTTGAATATAATTTGTCATTAACAATATCCTCCCACAGCCGAGTCTAGTAGGCTAATCGACAACTGTTTCCTAAAAACTTGTACAGAATATTTTCTGCTAAGATTTTTCACTGTGACTTCTAATAGTTGCGCGTGTTTTTACCAAATTGTATTCATGCATGTGTGTGCGCGAGTATGTGGGCACTTGCGTGCATGTAGCCTAGAGTGTCAGCCTGCAAGAAAATGAGGGGAAGTCATTTATAACTATAACCTGAGTGGTATGTACGAATGTATGTATGCGTGTGTCTGTTTGCGTGCAAGTAACAACGAAGGAAGTAATTTGTAACTAATGCAGGAGAGACTTGGAAGCTCAGTATAACTCAAGGTCTTTTTGGAATATGGCAGGTTGCGTGACACACATCACACAATACGCATGATACTACATACACCCATACACATACAAACATACATACAATAATAGGCAAATACATACATACATACATGCATACATACATACATACATACATACATACATACATACATACATACAAACGTACATACATACATACAAAAAATACATACACAAGTACATAAATACACATATGCATACATATATATATATATATATATATATATATATATATATATATATATATATATATATAATATATATATATATATATATATATAATATATATATATATATATATATATATATATATATATATATATATATATATATATATATATATATATATATATATATATATATATATATACATACACATACATTCACATACTTAAGCACAACTATTTGTTCATCTCAACAAATATATACAAAAAGCACATATACAATAACGTTAATAAACACATGTTCCGGTTTTACGTCACGGACTCCCTCTTCAACCGAGGGCTAGGACGGTTGCCTTCTTTCGAAGGACTTGTTTTGGCAGATGTAATCGTTACCCTGAGTGCATGCCCTTGCTAACCTCAGACCGTGACGGGGCGCGAACCCTCGACCTGACGCCTCAGAGTCGAGGACGCTACCGATTGAGCCACGGCGATTACATTGTTAATAAACACAAATATATTTAAATGTACACAGATACATAGACTCAATAATGCACATATGCTTACATGCATAGACAAACGCACACATATATGCGCACTCATGAACAAACTCTTAAACCTATGCACAAATACACAAATAACTAACATACACGCATATATACTTTACCATACACAATAATTACATACACAACATACCAATACATTATCAAACATACATAGATACATACACTCACATACATACATACATACATACAAAAGAACACTATTTGCAGATAACTGCCTGCTCTCGCTCTCTCTCTCTCTCTCTCTCTCTCTCTCTCTCTCTCTCTCTCTCTCTCTCTCTCTCTCTCTCTCTCTCTCTCTCTTGATAACAAAAGCCAATTTAGGTTAGTGCCTGGCTCCTACCAAGGAGGTCCCGATTTCATCTTCCCACTCCGTCAACTTGGCATAGTCAAGCCGTACAGAATTAGAATTGTGAGGTCAAAAGTTAAACAATATCACCAGGCATTATATTTGAAAAGTCGCTAGAATCTGGGAAGATTCCAAGATACTGGAATCAAACGAACGTGGTACCTATCTCCAGAAAGGGAAGGAGGGACACAGCTCTAAACTATAGACCTGTTTCCTTGACCAGCATAGTTTTCAAAGTTATGGAGAAACTACTAAGAAAATACATCTCTCCTCACTTGGAATCCTTCATCTCTTTGTCAGTGAGACAACATGGCTTCAGGGAAGGCAGATTAACAGTAACAAACTTGATAGAATTTTATGATGAAGTAAGTCGGATCGTACAGAAAAGAGGGCAGGACAGATTACATAATCCTAGATTTTCAGAAGGCATTTTATACGGTCCCACATGGGAGACTTACTAAGAAGCTGCAAGTAATGGCGATAATACGTGGAAATGTCTTGGAATGGATAAAAACTTACTTTGAACGAAGGGAACAGAGGGTTATAGTAAGACCCTCAGTGTCCGAATGGAGAAGGGTTAGTAGTGGTGTTCCAAAGGGTTCAGTTTTAGGACCACTTTTGTTCCTTGTATAAGTAAGTAACCTACCAGAGTATGTAAATTCATACTTGAATATGTTTGCAGATGATGCAAAGATTATGAAGAAAGTTAGAGACGAAAACAATGGTAGAGAATTTCAAAATGACCTAAATTATCTGCATGACTGGCCAGAAAAGTGACTAATGAAATTAAATACTTCAATATGTAAAGTAATGAGAATAGGTACAAGTGCGAGAAGGCCCAAGCTTGGATATTCAATAGCAGGAGCTAAACTTCAAGAAACTGAGAATGAGAGAGACCTAGGCGTAAACATACTGGCTGATTTGTCTCCGGAAATGCACATACATGGCATAGTAAGGACAGCATATGCTTTCTTAGCATATGTAAAGGAAGCCTTCAGACACACGGACAAGGAAATGTTCAGTATGGAATTCATACTTAAAAAAAAAAAACATAATTAAGCTGGAAAAAGTTCATAGACTTGCCACGAATCTAGTGCCAGAAATACGCAATCTCAGTAATGAGGAGAGGCTAAGGGAATAAGACTTATCATCACTCCAAGCAAGAAGAATGAGGGGAGATATGGTGACGGTTTTAAAATTCCTTCATGCTTTTGACACAGCGGCTAGGGATATGATATTTTGATATGACTAGAGGCCATAGTTTGAGACTTCGTAAGAAAACTTCTTTGCAGAATATAAGGAATGCACTTCTTGAGTGTAAGAGTAGATGGTGATTGGAATTCACTAAGCGAGGATGTAGTTAATGCTAACTCAGTTCATAGTTTTAAAGACAAATATGATAAGTACCACTGAATACAAAAATGGAACCGACGAGGAGATGGGTAGTTACAACCATGGGGTTCTTTCCCGTAAGCACAATTAAGTCATTACAATTAGATAGGTACACTGAGCCACCTGGGCTGAAGGGGTTTGTATACCGCTTCAAGGAAAACTTTTCGGCTTCTCGTATCTCAATTTCTTGCAGGAAGTCAGCAATCAATCAATCAATCAGTCTCTCTCTCTCTCTCTCTCTCTCTCTCTCTCTCTCTCTCTCTCTCTCTCTCTCTCTCTCTCTCTCTCTCTCTCTCTCTCTCTCTCTCTCTCTCTCTCTCTCTCTCTCACTGCAACTGCTCACAATACACCCATATATTCCTAATTTTTAATCACTTAAAATATTTAATTATCTCTGTCTGTCTGTCTGTCTGTCTCACTCTCTCTCTCTCTCTCTCTCTCTCTCTCTCTCTCTCTATATATATATATATATATATATATATATATATATATATATATATATATATATATATATATATATGTGTGTGTGTGTGTGTGTGTGTGTGTGTGTGTGTGTGTGTGTGTGTGTGTGTGTGTGTGTGTGTAACAAGAAAAAAAAACGCCTCTGATCATTTTACGATATACTCCTAAAATAATAAAAATGACAAGAGGCTTTTTCATGCCCTGGAAGAAAAACCGATAATGACACAAAGGATTTTATAATTGGGTAATTGATTCATTCAATGTCTCTTCATTAGCATTTATGTGCTCGAGTATTTGTGTGTGTAAGCGTGTGTGTGTGCGCATGTTCATGAATGTCTGTCTCCAGGATAAGTGTTAGAGAAGAGCTTTGTGTCTTTAGAAGTAAAAGATTTTTACACACATAATATATATACATGTATACGAGAGAGAGAGAGAGAGAGAGAGAGAGAGAGAGAGAGATAGAGAGAGAGAGAGAGAGAGAGAGAGAGAGAGAGAGAGAGAGAGAGAGAGTTGAATTTACCCATCTTTACAAGTAAAGGACTATCTGAAGAGGTCCTCCTCTCCATGGATATTTAGAGAGAGAGAGAGAGAGAGAGAGAGAGAGAGAGAGAGAGAGAGAGAGAGAGAGAGAGAGAGAGAGAGAGAGAGAGAGAGAGAGAGAGAGTCGCTCATTGTGACAGAAGAAAATATATATCTACTAAGAGGGCAATAAGCCTCATCAACAGCATGAAATTCAAGTGTTTCCCAAGAGCTCTCTCATAAGCCGCGGTAGCTGAGTGGTAAAGCACGAGTTGGAAAGCGACTAACGTGGGTTCGACCTCACCGCGTGGCATTAGCAAGGGTATCCAGCCTTCATACCCAAGCTTCAGCATGTCTGTGTCCAACCTCATTCGAATGAGGAGAAAATGTGACAGATAAAAGAGTGTCCCTTCAAAACAGAGCAGTTTTCCAAGAAAGTCTATTATAAGATGGATTGGATTCGGTTTTACGTCACGAACTCCCTTTTCTACTAAGGGCTAGGACGGTTGCCTTCTAGCGAAGGACTTGTTTTGGCAGATGTAATCGTTACCCTGAGTGTATGCCCTTACTAACCTCAGTCCGTGACGGGGCGCGAACCCTCGACCTGCCGCCTCAGAGTCGCGGACGCTACCATTTTCCCACGGAGACTACAAAGTCTATTACAAGAAATGACATCATAAGGATTGTGAAGTCACTGTGACCGAAAGAAACATAGTTTCCCATGAAAGCATATCTCTCTGGCAGTAAGATGAAGTCAAAAGTCTATTGCCTTGTCACCCAGAAATACATTAAGATACCAAGGAATACATGAAAAGATATGTATCTTTCAGTGAGGACTGTTAAGTCTCCCTACCTACGCATTATTGTTCTTTTTTTGTTTAATCCGTCAATATTAGATCCCATGAATGAATGTGGAAAAGGGCGGTGGAAACTGGGGGATGAAGGCTGAATACCCTTCCTAACGCCCTGTGACATGGGTCGAACTCGTGATGTCAAGCTAGTTACTTCCTGACTAATATACCCTACAACTGAGCTATCACCCCATCTACATAATAATAATAATAATAATAATAATAATAATAATAATAATAATAATAATAATAATAATAATAATAATAATAATAATAATAATAATAATAATAATAATAATAATAATATTAAAAAATAGTAGTAGTAGTAGTAGTAGTAGTAGTTAGACTAGAAGAAGTGAATATTTTCCACGAGGAAACTTAGTCGCCGAGTCCGAAGCCAATATTACCGTGTCCATAGGAAATACATTTGCTCACGAAAGCCAACGAGTCCTCCTCCCCGTGTTGTATGACAACGCAAGAAGTCTCTTTTCTCTCTAGCCACGAGGAGAGAGAGAGAGAGAGAGAGAGAGAGAGAGAGAGAGAGAGAGAGAGAGAGAGAGAGAGAGAGAGAGAGAGACGTAAGGGCAAAAGGAGCCCCCGAGTGAATGCGTGCGGCAGCTGCAATGCGACACGGCGGAGTCAATACTGTAAGGACTTGATCCTCGCCCTTCAAAGACCATTACAGGTTTCCCTCCACCTATTTTCTCCATCTCCTCCTCCACTACCACCATAATTCCTCCCCCTTCTCGTTTTCCTGCAATGCATCTACCCTTTCTCCGAAACACCATGCCCACCTTGTGTTTCCTTTTCCAATTGCTGTTTAGTGAGTTGGTATATGGTAGGCAAGTTTCCTCATTTTCGCGTGAGAGAGAAATAAGAAGAAGCTTTCGCCTTGATATTCTTCTGAAAGTGGAAGGGATAATAATAATAATAATAATAATAATAATAATAATATAATAATAATAATAATAATAATAATAATAATAATAATAATAATAATAATAATAATAATAATATCCATTACCAATACGTAAATGCCAAAGCTTTTGCTAATATTTTTTACGACTAAGAAACCAACCTCAAAATCAAGAAAAATCTCAAATTAACGTGTGAGGTCAATGGTAGAACAGTATCCTTATGGAGTTTTCGAAGTGCTACATTAAGAAATAGAAATAGAAATGATACCTCGAAGTTTAAGCGCTTAAAAGAGACCGATATCCAAAGCAATGGGAAGATTGCTATTAATTGCCAAACTTAGTACAGACTACTGTGGCAACACAGTTTCTATAGATGACCAAAAGTTGCTGGAAATTTATCCTCACTAGTTCTTGACTTCGGTCATTGGATGCCATACACGTGGTCAACTCTCAATGCATAATATCGTTGCAGCATGTTCACCGGAAGCAAGGTCATTCCGTTTTCGTGCATACTCGCTGAAATGAGTGCCTCCGTGTGTGCGCGTTGAGTGCGTGTGCGTGCGAGTGCATGCGCGAATGAGGGCATTCACTTGAGTGCAACTTAGGGCCTGTTTCCGTTAACATGTATGTTTATCATCTTCCCAGGACATTGTGAAATAAGGTCTTGTGTGTGTGAGTGTGTGTGTGATTGTAATTTCATAATTGTGCTTACGGGAAAGAGAACTATGCTCGTAACTCCCCGTCTCCTGATCGATTAAATTTTTCTACTCAAGGATACTTCTATTTGTCCTTAAAACTATAAATTGAGTTAGCATTGACTACCTCCTCGATTAGCGAATTCCAAGCATCAACTATGCTTACACTAAAAATACTTCCTTACAGTCTGCAAAGAAGTTTTCTTACGAAACTTCGAACTATCACCTCTAGTTCTAGTGCCGGCTATATCAAAATATCGATCCCTCTGCTGTCAAAACCATGAGGGAATTTAAAAACCGTTACCCTACCCCCCCCCCCTTATTCTTCTAGCTTCGAGTGATGGTAAATCTCATAACTGATATTACTCATTTCTGACACTAATTTCGTGGCATGTCTTTGAAGTTTTTCCAGCGTATTTATTTATTTTTTCAAGTGCGGATTCCAAAAGGGTACTGCAAATTCAAGCTTTGGCCTCACATAAGTTACATACATATTTCTGAATATCTCCTTGTCCATGTGCCTGAAGGCTACCCTTACATTTGCTATTTAGGTCTTCCTGAAGTTCTTTACCATTGTTCTCGTCTCTTACTTTCTTCACAATCTTTGCATCATCTGCAAACATATTCAATAATGAATATACAGACTCCAGTAAGTCATTTTTGTATACAAGGAACAAAAGTGGCCCTAAAACTGAATCCTAAGGAAGTCCACTAATAACCCATCTCCAATTAGACACTGTCTTACTCTAACCCTCTGTTCCCTTCCTTTTAAGAAAGTTTTTATCCATTCCAAGACATTTCCACCTATTCTTGCCATTACTTGCAGCTTCTTAATAAGTCTCCCATGTGGGTAATGTGTGTGTGTGTGTGTGGGTGTGTGTGTGTGTGTGTGTGTGTGTGTGTGTGTGTGTGTGTGTGTGTGTGTGTGCGCGCACGCGAACTCCAAGGAAAGGTTTTTGCCTGAGTGCAATTCAAGACCTGTTCCCCTCCATATTCCATGTTCATTGCCGATAACAGGTCCTTCAAGGACTATAAGCAAGGAGTTATCTAGCATGTACATGCTGGAAACGGAAATTCTTCACTTCCTTTTATACCTTCAAATTTATCCATAAAAAAAAAATCTCTCTTATAAGTCGGTGGCTGAGTCAAGACAAAAACTTGACTCTGAAGTAGGAAAATAAAACTGAGGGGATTCCCTGTCCCTCGCTCTGCCCCATTTCGTCTACTCTTACCACACGCAGGGGAAACACGGAGGAGGTATTCTTCCCCCCCCCCCTCAGGCGGCATATAACCGTAGTTCACAGAACATAACTCCCTACATTACATCTAGATCCCCAGTGCAATTCCCCACGGTGACTCGTACAGAATCTCATCGTCCCTTTCTTTTCAGTTACTACATTATGAGTCTCTCGGATTTTAAAGTAGAACAGGGAGCGTTGGGAAGGAAATCCAAACTGCATTCCCCAGCTCAAATCTGTCTGTGTCCACCTCAAAATGGGGAGTCAGAGTGACACTTAAAGCGTTAGCATATACACAGATAAGTACGCTGATGCCATATAGCCCGTTTTGCAAAGCAAGAGCAACATCTAAAGGAGGAGGACGCTCAGTTCCATTACTATCACATATACTAATCAGATTCTATACCCATCCTAGTTAACCAAATCTAGCCAACTTAACATCATCTACGATTAGGTTATCAGTCAAACCTAACCCTACTCAAATCTACTAGGGTAGCAGAACCTGAACTAATTTGGCAACACTCAAACGTTTACAGATTCATAATCTAAAACACTGCCAATTCTGGTACTGATAGCTCAGTGCCAGACTCTAACCAAGATCAGAATTCAATTCTCCATGGTGCTCTTTACACCATACAGTATGCAAAGGATGCTTGAGAATGCGAAGGAACTACAGGGGCACTCATCTTGTTCCAAACCCTTCCAAACTAGTAAGCCATATATGACAGCAACCTATGGAATAGTAACGGCAAATGTTTAAGACAGGTAACATGATGGATGGTAGTATCGATATTAACGAAATAATATTAAAATGATAAATTTATCATAATAATAATTATTATATTATTATTATTATTATTATTATTATATTATTATTATTATTATTATTATTATTATTATTATTATTATTATTATTATAATTATTATTATTATTATTATTATTATTATTATTATTATTATTATATTATTATTATTATTATTATTACTATTATTATTATTATCATTATTACTATTATTATTATTATCCAGCACATCACCGTCACGTTACGGATCGTTAACGTTCCGTCAAGACCCGATTACTATAACGATACGTGATCATAATAACAGTGGTAACGCGCTGGCTTCGCATTCACGAGGTCCAAAGATCGGTTCCCGTCCAAGACCGAGAGTTTAAGCTGTTTACTGGCAGGAACTGCTGTGTTTGGACACCACAGTGGGAGGTTGGGGCTTGCCCTGGCTGACGAATACCCATTGTATTGAAATGGAAATAAAGGTTTATTATTATTATTATTATTATTATACTGGATACACAGACGAAACTGGAATGTGACTGTGACAGGATGGATGACATACTCTGATTCTCCCAGTACTTCCTCCTTCCCATTATAACTATCATATATATATATATATATATATATATATATATATATATATATATATATAGATAGATAGATATAGATAGATAGATAGATAGATAGATAGATAGATAGATAGATAGATAGATAGATAGATATGAGAGAGAGAGAGAGAGAGAGAGAGAGAGAGAGAGAGACCTTCGAAATCACTGTTATTAAAGCTCATAAAGGAATGGAACTTGATGTTTGATTATAGCTTCATAATGTCTATGATAATGCGGGAAACTGCTCTCTCTCTCTCTCTCTCTCTCTCCTCTCTCTCTCGCTCTCTCTCTCTCTCTCTCTCTCTCTCTCTCTCTCTCTCTCTCTCTCTCTCTCTCTCTCTCTCTCATTTGGGCTTGTCAACAAATATTTATTTATCAAGCATGCTTGGTCACTGTAAAATCAGGAACATATTTTTACTATATTGTGATAAATAAAATTTATAAAGATAAGATTTTGATTCTACTAAACACATGCAATATAACAGTACAATAAATCTAAAACTTATCATTTCGTACAAATAAAATCAATAAAAACCCGAGATATTTTTACTCTTTCTGCAATATATGAGTAACAAACAAAAACAAAACAAAAACAAAAAAAAGATTTGTAGACTTACAGCAATATATAAGACTAAACCCCGACTTTATGACTCTTTATGCAATATATGAGTTCAAAAACCCAAAATCTTTTATTCTTTTTGCAACTTATGAATCCGAACACTCGGGGTTTCTCTTTCCAAAAATCCAAAATATGTGCCTCTTTCGGCAATATAGATAAAAAAAAAAATTTCGGTTCCTTCTGCAATATGTGTCTAAAACCCCGAGATATCTGTCTCTTTCAGCTATACGTCAGTGCAAAAATCCGAGATTTCTGACTCTTTCTGCTAAACATGAGTCTACAAACCCGAGAGTTTGAATCTTTCGGCAATAAATGAGTTCAAAACAAGCGAGAAATCAAATTCTTTCCACAATATTAGTTCAAAGTTTTAAGGCCGGATATCCTTCCTGACACCAACTTTCTCTATGTATCAGAGCTTGGAATCCGTACCAAATGGCTTGTTCCCGCAATATCTGGGTCTTCATTTTCAACGCAACAACAGTTTTTATTCTGTCATCGTGCCGTGGCCATAGCTTTGTACACATACAAAAGACACATTTTGACATAGACGGAATTTATATTTAAGCAAGATGCACTCTATACTCCACACACACACACACACACACACACACACATATATATATATATATATATATATATATATATATATATATATATATATATATATATATATATATATATATATATATATATATATATATATATATATATATATATATATATATATATATATATATATATATATACATAAAGAAATAAAATAAATATATATAATTATGACAACTTCTATACATAATGTAACAATATGATACACGGTTCTTGGAATAATGCAAAAAATTGCCTCTTTATTTTTAGTATTTATTTTCAAGTTGTTCATACTTGTGCCAGTGGTTCCAAGAAAATATTCCTCGGTCTCCGGAATCCCTATAACAGAATGTATTTTAAATTATTTTGAATATGAAACAGAATTTCATGTATGCATAAAATCTGTTTATATACAAGAAATATAATCCCCCTACAAGAGGGGTGGCTGAGTCAGACCTAAAACTTGATTCTTGGTGAAGAAAAATACAAAGGAGGGGATTATATGTCTCCTCGCTCTACCCAAAGATGTCGACTTTAACGGCGCGCAGGGGAACACAGAGAAGGTAATCTTGCTCCCCCCTCAGGGGAAATATTCATAACACACGTATTAAGTGTTAGGGCTAAGCAGAGTGTTGCCAGTAATACTAGCAGCTTGTTTCTAAGCTTTCATCTCATGCTGAAGTCATCTTCATACTCTCTCCAGATACGAAGACTACCGTATTAATATATACAAAACAATAAATTCCTTTTCATTGGACTGGACTTCTCCTACAATCTATCCTAAACTGCAGCAAAGGAACTCTTCCTCTAGACTATCAACTACTAATAGGCCCACCTCCACTCCGAAGATCTAGAGCTATTTGCTTCCTTAAAGGAATTTTCAGTTATATTTTCATGTACATCACCTTCCCATGTTAAGAGTTTTAAGCATCATACTCTTTCGCACATTAACTTCTATCCACTTCCTCTCACGTGCTTTACCAAACGCCTCCAAAGACCTCCCCAGCTTCGTTCTAAATTATATGTGCTAGAAGCAACATACTTGAACACTGTTCTCCATCCCATATCCAGCCATGCTAGCCTCAAAGCCCAAAATATTTCATCATTTTTTGTCAGTACAATTATCCATATACATGAGCACAGCGGAAGCGAAGAGATTGAAGCTCTCGATTTGATTGGCTTCAACCACCCTAACGCAAGGTTTTAGGAATGACATCCATCCTTAGTTTCCCAGCTCCAACCTGTCTGTCTCCATCCCAATTCGAAATGGGATTAATATTGAAACACGAAACAGTGACAATAACAACAACAACATCATCATAAGTCCATCTCTAAGAATATTATCTTCAAGGTTTTACTGTTCCTAAAAAGACTTCAAATTACCGCCATTATATTTTTTCAAACCCTATATCTTTGCAGGCCTGTCATTTATCCCTCTATAAAAAAATTTTGAAGTCCGTTAAAGCCACATCAAATTATTCACACTTCAAAGGTATCTTACGTATCCTCCCATCATGGCAAACCGAACTTTGACAAACATCACCTAAAAACACTGGAGAAATCAATCCAACAGTTCATCCGTCAGTCTCCTCATACATCTCGCGCTCGTCACGGTAAGTAACGACGCCGTGTTGGGGCCAACCACGGGGCGTTAGGAATGGCATCCAGCCCGAATTCCCTAGCTCCAACCAGTCGATATGCACCACTACTCCCATGGAGATGAATACTGACACATAAAACGGCAAACAACAACTCTTCTATGCATCTTGTAAAGTATGCTAAGAACACAAACACAAAAAAATCTTAGCTGAACACACTTACTGGAAATAATACTCATTTATAAACAGTCTCTCCTCCCCCCTCCTTCATCATTGCATAAAAGCAAATGACGCCTCTCTACTGGAACCTTATACTTCAACGAAACAATCAGCACATTCATATTCCCTATGCATTCTCATGGCACATTCCAGTAGTCTTTGCACAATTTGTGAAGAGACATACATACATTTACACACACACACACACACACACACACACACACACACACACACACACACACACACACACACACACACATATATATATATATATATATATATATATATATATATATATATATATATATATATATATATATATATATATATATAATGTATATTTTCACACTTATTATAAGTGCTTGGAAATGTTGACTTTGTAATCCAAGTCCATTACCACAGGAAGTGTTCATGGACTTAGTTTACTTAACATATGTATACATACCTGATATAAGCAAAGTGAATGATATGAGAGAGAGAGAGAGAGAGAGAGAGAGAGAGAGAGAGAGAGAGAGAGAGAGAGAGAGAGAGAGAGAGAGAGAGAGAGAGAGAAGCTTTAATCCCAAGCACGTTAGGTTGTTTAGTACTGGGTTACAGGTTCAGGATCTCTAATGAAAGGCAGAGGCAAAGGATAGTGAAGCACAGAGCCTATCTATATACCTACCATATATCAGGGGCCCAATCCCCCTCTCCAATCACGTGAACCCAAGGGCTGAATACTTAGGTAGACCTATACGACATGACCGTCCCAATTTAATCAGTAATGACATCAGAGAATGAAAGCTAATCCAACACTAGGCCAGGATTGCACCCGTGACCAATATATTACTGCGCCACAGTGCCTCTTAAAAAAGAAAAATAGATAAAATCGATATTACATGGATGACATTATATAATACCGAGCGAAAAATTCCCAAAATCAATATGAACAAATAACCATGTAAATGAATGAATGAATAACAAATTATACATATTATTCATCCTTCTTCTCACACTAACAACACCTCTACCTAATTCTTTTAAATAATCGTTACCCCTCTTACCAACTAAAAATTACCCTCCTTTTCTCAGTGTTACTCCCACAGCAATTATACCCATCCTCATCCCCAACTCGTAACCCCCCCCCCATCATCGTCATTCTCTGAAGGGTGTTTCATAAAGGCGAGACAAAAGATGTCTTTTTGAAGTTTTATGATCCAACGAAGTGATGTGACTCTCCCATTAAATCTCTCCACAAAGACCGAGAGGATCTTGTGGAGATGAATAACAAGTCATCCCGGATTATGTACTAATAAAAGACTTTCCTAAAAGACTTTCCTATAATGCTTGTTTATCGCCACCCGTACCGGATGTTTGGGGCTATTCATCTTTACAGTGTTATACAGGATTATTCATCAGCGTTAAGAGCTTGTAAAAGAGTAAATCCAGGGTGCTATTCTGGGTTATTCATATTTACAAGAATACTCACCTAACCTAACCCAACCTAACCATATTGGGGGAATTTAACTCTATATAGGGTTCTAGGGATAACTAATAATTACAAGATCCAAGTTTTATGTAGTTACTCCTAATCAAAACCTCAAACATAAAGTAATATTTACTTATCTTTGTAAAGTGATTAATAGTGTTATTCATCTTAACAAGATGCAAAATGTTCAATAGTGTTATTCATCTTAACAAAATGCAAAGTGTTTAATAGTGTTACTCAACAAGATACAAAATGTTTAATAGTGTTATTCATCTTAACAAGCTGCAAAGTGTTTAATAGTGTTATTCATCTTAACAAGCTGCAAAATATTTAATAGTGTTATTCATCTCAACAAGGTGCAAAGTGTTTAATAGTGTTAGTCATCTCCACAATATGCAAAGTGTTTAAGAGTGTTTTTCTTTTGAACAAGGTGATTTCTAGTTTGTTTGTGTTTTCTAATCATTAAAAGATGGCTTTCGGTGTCGTTGTACTTACCTTTACAAAGGCTTAATGGCATTATTCATCTTAACACAGGACTGTGTTGGGGTTATATATCTTTACAAAGACAATTATTGGGCTATTACACTATACACAATGTGCTGACAGGTGTTCATCATTATACGTTATTATATATTCATCTTTACAAGATATAATTAGTAATACATTTAATAAGTGTCTCTTTAGTTACTGATTATCATATTTACAAGGAGGTCCGGACTTATTCAATTTTACAGGTTGTTTATGGAGATTATCTTTTTTGTTTTGTTTATTGGACCTATCTAACTGTAAATTATATTATAAGGTGCTAAGCCATATTTGGAAGGTGTTTCATCGTTTCTTCCAGCTTCACAAATTCTTTAATGGTTCACTTATCTTTACTTGCCTTGACAAACAGTTTTAAGGGGTTGGTTATCTTTTTTCGAACTAATTTTGTTTTTCCGAATTTACCGAGGGTTTTATAACACAAATATTTACATTGTTCAGGATTTATTTATCTCTACGTGGTGTTTTGTAAGGTTATCTTACTCTAGAAGTTTTAAGGTTAACTAATTTCACAGTGATCTGTGAGGTGATTCATCTTTGTATGGTATTTTATAGTGTTATGCATCTTAACAAGGCAACATTGTGGTACTCATCTCTACAAAGTATTCATCTTTACAAGGTATACCTGGGATTATACCTCATTCCCAGGTAATCTAAAGGAATATATACCTTTACAAGGTATTATAGTTATCAATACAAGGTATTTTGAAAGCTATTCATCATTACAAAGTATTCTGGGAGGTAATGCAGCATTACAAGGCTATATGGGGGTTATTCGTCTTAAGTAGATCGGATCAGGCGAACTTCCTGACCTCCCTCTGCAGTTTCCTGTTAGCGTCTGAAGGTTTTTCGCAAGTAATTATTATTATGACGTTAACCTCTGCATGCAAATATAATTAATGCAACCCTTCCTCTCCCTCCCCCACCTCTCTCTCTCTCTCTCTCTCTCTCTCTCTCTCTCTCTCTCTCTCTCTCTCTCTCTCTCTCTCTCTCTCTCTTTTTTTCTTTCTCTCTCTCTCTCTCTTTCTTTCTCTCTCTAAACACACACACACACACACACACACACACACACACACACACACACACACACACACACACACACACACACACACACACACACACACAAATATATGATTAATAATCAGTTACATCCTTTCAAACATATAAATGCCAAACATATGCATTCAAAAGTAAATGAATATACAGATAGATAGATAGATAGATAGATAGATAGATAGATAGATAGATAGATAGATAGATAGACAGATTGATAGCAAGATAAAATGACAGAAAGATTAGTGTAAAAAAATTACAAAGCACATGAACATGACAAATATTTTTAAAATCTTGACTGATCACTGTGATAACTATGTAGTCACCGTGGCTTAAGCGGTAGCGGCAGGTCGAGGGTTCGCGCCACGTCACGGTCTGAGGTTAGCAAGGGCATGCACTCAGGGTAATGATTACATCTGCCAAAACAAGTCCTTCGCAAGAAGGCAACTGTCCTAGCCCTTAGTAGAAAAATGAGCCCGTGACGTAAAACCGGAACAACATATCACTGTGATAACTATGTTATTGTTGCTATTGCTTTTGCCCTTTTATGAGGGGTAAACACAGACAGATTGGAGCACTGGGAATGAGTATGGATGTCCTTCCTACAGCCCTGCGGTGGGTTCGACCAGAAATTTATTGCTTTCCGTGAGCTACCGCGGTATTTATCCATCCATATGCCAAAGCCATATTCCCCCTTATAAGGGGGGTGGCTGAGTCAAAGTAAATACTCTGACTTTTTGTGGGAAGTAAATACAGAGGAGGGGATTACCAAGCCCCTCGCTCCGCCTCATTTAGTCGACTTTTAAGACACGCAGAGGAACAAGGAGGAAGTATTCTTACTCCCCTCCCTCAGGCGGTATTTATATTGAGCGTAAATAAAAAGGAAAACTCTTTACATTTCCTCAACTCATTTGAGCCTCAATCATTCACAGAAGAAGATAAGATTCACCAATATATTTAATTACAACGAAAAATAAAATTAATTTATCAAAAAAGTTTACTATTCATTAACATTAAGCCTGTGTTTGATCCACTGAGAATTCCGTTAATATCATTTATATGGACTCATGAACAAAGGAATTCGTCAGAGACATTTCCAAGAGTCGCACATTAATTGCCAAAGAGACGTATGAGGTTCGCGAGCTACGGTTTGGTAACCCCTCATATATATATATATATATATATATATATATATATATATATATATATATATATATATATATATATATAAAAGAGAGAGAGAGAGAGAGAGAGAGAGAGAGAGAGAGAGAGAGAGAGAGAGAGAGAGAGAGAGAGAGAGAGAGAGCTTGCTCTCTGTAGTTAGTTAATGAGAGGAGAGTCAAGTGACAGAGTGATAGTGATAGAAGATAGATAAGATATGCACATGAATCACAAAGATTAATAAGACCTTCAATCTATCAGTTACACAATCGATCAACCACGTTCATCCACCTACTATCTAATTTTACATACATATGTACACACACACACACACACACACACACACACACACACACACACACACACACACACACACACACACACACACACACACACACACACACACACACACACACACACACACACATATATATATATATATATATATATATATATATATATATATATATATATATATATATATATATTCAAATAAGAACATTACCATATGTGAAAACATATTATACCTCGATCGAGACTCGAACCTAGGACACATAATTACTGTGTCAAGGCGCTACCAACTACACCATAGAAGGTCTAAAAGAGAAACCAGCCTTACATCTGTGCTGCTATACTAGGAATGAACGCATATGGTAATGTGCTTATTTGATTACTGTTGATTCCCAATTAGATTGGGATTTGAATTAAATGCAAAACCGATGCCACAAGTGAGGTTGGGAGAAATTATAATACGAACAAAAAGGCATTCAGATAGAATGCGTTCATTTCTAGTATAGCAGTTAAGCTGTAAGGTTGGTTTCTCTTTAAGACCTTCCGTGGTGTAGTTGGTAGCGCCTTGGCACAGTAATTATGTGTCCTAGGCTCTAGTCCCGGTAAGGGTAAAATATGATTCATGTTTTAACATATGGTAATGTGCTAATTTGATTATTATTGATGCCCAGTTAGATTGGGATTTGAATTAAATGCAAAAACGATGCCACGAGTGAGGGTGGGAGAAACTGTAATAAGAACAAAAAAGAATTCAGATAGGATGCGTTCATCCTAGTATAGCAGTTAAGCTGTAAGGTTAGTTTCTCTTTTAGACCTTCTGTGGTGTAGTTGGTAGTGCCTTGGCACAGTAATTATGTGTCCTAGCTTCGAGTCCCTGTCGGGGTAAAATGTGATTAATATATATATATATATATAATATATATATATATATATATATATATATATATATATATATATATATATATATATATATATATATATTGAGAGAGAGAGAGAGAGAGAGAGAGAGAGAGAGAGAGAGAGAGAGAGAGAGAGAGAGAGAGAGAGAGAGAGAGAGAGAGAGAGAGAGAGAGAGAGAGAGCGAGCTCTGAAATCGTACCCAAGGTTTGATGGGCTAAACTCTTGCCTCCCATACCAAAATAACCGCCTCCAGCAGAGGTAGAGGTGAATGTGAAAATTAAATTTCTATCCATACCAAGAAAGTGTACTACCAATTTTAGCCGTAATGAGTACGCCACTGACAATGCAAAGCCGCTGATGACCCAACATAATACGTGCCAAAGTAAGAGAATAGGTAAGCGCATTCCATAGTATCAGCAAGAAATTTGAGAACCTGTTCCTACTAGCTATGAAATATATTTCATTACATACTTACATGAATACATAAATACGTACATGTATACATAAATACGTATGTACGTGCATACGAATGCAGGCACATACATACATACATACATACAGACAGACACACACACACACACACACACACACACACACACACACATACATACAGACAGGCAGAGACATACATACATATATACATACATACATACATACATTTTATTTTTATTTTTATGCAATGCCGCGCTTTTTCATTTTTCAAGAATTGGAGAGTGGAACTTCCATACAAGAGGATAATAATAAAAGTTGGATGGTAACTCAAATAAGTAATATGTCAGTGCTTTACTATACTCCGGAAGAGATGAAATAGCAGCTTGGAATAATAGAAAGGAGAATATTGAACTGTTTCGAAGATATTTCCAGCAGCTGAATATGTACCAGTTGAGAATTACAAAACCATTTGCATATGCTGTGAAAAGTAATATGGGACTAAAGGAGACAGTGAAGGAGATGCTGCTGCAAAATGCGGGCACATTTGATTATGGGAAGACTGAAAGATTGAAAGAGGCTATTACTGAAAGCGAAAGACCTTCGATCATATAAGCCTAGGCATTTAGTACAGTAAATTTAGTCATTATATGAGGCATATGCGAATCTCAATAGTCAACGTGGAAGGGAAGACAGGAAAATGATAAAGCTAAGAGTATAAGATCTGATTAGGAAAACTAGAGGAATTGTGGACCAATTAATATTGCAGTAAGGAAAACTAAAAATAATGAAGGTAACCTCTGATACGAAGGACACACACAAAGAAACACTGATAAGGCCACAAAAATCTAAGAGATTCAAGATACACGACAATCTTCATTTGACTGGCTAAATCAATAGGAAAAGATGGGGAAAAAACTGGATACAGGAAACTGAAAGCCTAAAGAAGGAAATGAAGAGATGATATTTTCTTTTTTTCAGAATTTATCCAAACAAGGGATGATAAAGAAATGTTAGAAAACCTGGGAATATTGCTTCATCCATGCTATTGTGCACATATGTGTGTGGGGTAGCTAATAATTCTGCAGAATAAGAGGATAGGATAGACGAAATAAAGGGAGATACAGTAGAAATTACAGACAAAATCATATGTAGAAATATACAGTGTCATAACTTCTTACAACTTACAAATAATTTCAAAGTTGAAGAGGTAAATATACATACATACATGAAAGCAAATAGATTTATGTAAGTATCTTTACATATTGAACACTATATATCATAAATATTTTTTTTAACTACTGATTGATAAACACTCAATCTTTGACGTCAGCAAATGATATCTTATCTCGGCCGGTGTATATATTAGCATCCTGTGTTATCTAAATTATTTTAACACACCCCCAATATATACTCTTTCTTTCTCTCTGTATGTATGTATGTATGTATGTATGTATGTATGTATGTATGTATGTATGTATGTATGTATGTATGTATGTATGTATGTATGTATGTATGTATGTATGTATGTGTATGGATACGTCTATATAAGGAAATTGAAAGAAATATTTGAGATTCTTGGTACTTCGTACTTTCAAGTGTCTTACTCAGTAATACACTTGAAAGTACAAAGTACTAAGGATCTCAAAACTTTATTTCACATTCACATTTACAAAATTCTCGTGAGTCTCGTGAAATAGCATCGTACGTATGTATATATATTAAAATACTCTGACTCTTTGGAAAGAGAAAATAGAGGAGGGGATTCCTAGTCACCTCGGTCTGTCCCATTTAGTTGACTCTTACGACAAGCAGGGGAACCCGGAGGAAGTATTCTAGCTCCCTTTCCCCAGAGGGAATTTTGCCTAGACTCAGCCTTTCCCTTACAAGGGGAAATATGGCTCATATATATATATATATATATATATATATATATATATATATATATATATATATATATATATATATATATATATTATATATATATATATATATATATATATATATATATATATATATATATATATAACCAGATAAGCACATTACATATGTGAAAACATGAATCATTTTTTACCCCGACCGGGACTCGAACCTAGGACTTAGTAATTATAAGTCCTAGGTTCGAGTCCCGGTCGGGGTAAAAAATTATTCATATATATATATATATATATATATATATATATATATATATATATATATATATATATATATATATATATAATATGTACATACATGCATATATATATATATATATATATATATATATATATATATATATATATATATATATATATATGTATCTCTCTCGCTTTTCTTTAACTCTATCTATCTATCTGTCTCTAAATATAATCTATCTATCTTTCTATCCATCGACCGATATATCACTTTTCTACACTCTGACTATCAATTTCAAAATATTACAGGGAATGCTATCCATACTTGCTATGTATTCAATAACACTGTGGCATGACTAAAATTGACAGTAAATGTTTTACTAGGTAAGTCTTACATACATATACAATGTCTGCAATCCTCAATGTAAGGGGGTGGTCGAGTCAAAGCACACATTCATTCACGAGACTCAAATTAATCCCATCACTCCTCTGCCTCTTTGGGATGAAAGCCTGCAACAGTTCCCCACCACCACCACCATAACACTGTTTGAGTCATCCACAGCTTAGGTGGGCAAGGATCTTCTGATGTGAGGCTGAGAGCTATAGCTAGTTTACCCTCACGGCTTCATCGCATAACAACCTCCCCACACACACACAGACAATCATCTCAATTTCTGTGCTGGCAGTTGCAAGATATCAGTTTGGCCCGTGTCACCTATGCACAACTTTTCTTCACTCATTCCTATCTTTTACAATCTCTCTTCCCTATTCCAATGACACACCACATGCATCCATCACATTCTAGGACTTCCTTTCGGGTTTACTTCAATTACTTTTGCACTGCATACTCTCTTTGCCAGTGGCACTCTTTTCGCTCCCTCCCAAACATCCTATAATTCCCTCCAGAATTCTAAGGCAAACATCTAACCCACCTCACATCCACTTTTCTTGTTACCTTACTCACCCTACACTACTGAATTCCTCTTCGCTCTATATCGGTGGTACACACCGTGGGGTGCACGCCCCACAGGGGAGGGGGCAATGTAATTTTTAAGTGGGGCAATTCGAGAGTGTGTTATTAGCAGTGAATTTTTTTCTAGTGAGTGTGTGTGCGAGTTAATACATACGGCGCATATACAGTATGCATACGTATAAATATTTGTGTATGTATATACACGTGTAATTGGTCCACAAGCTACGTTCCGTCTTCCGACGCTCGCATGTCTCAATCTACCAATGAGAGGGCTGGACGCATGTCGTCTGGATTCAGCAAGCCAATCCGGTTGTCTAAGCCATGTTTTCTAGACTAATTAACGCATCTGAGCGCTCGGTATGCTTCTCATTGTAATTACACCACAATCTCGTGTTGCTCTGCATTTTTATATAATAATATATGACTATTTTGTTAAACAAAATGCTGCAGTGCAGCATTATATGTCACGGGAGGGATCAGGATTTTAGTTATATAGGAGAGGCATGGTCAAAAAAATAAGTCTGGGGACCACTACTACAGTTCTTCTTTGCATCCATACCTCATTTGCATTCTTCTTTTCTGCCACTGCCACACTCACCTCATTCCAACATTCACGACCCTTCTTTCTGCCTCCACCCATTCAACTCATCCCACACACTACCTCTGCACACTCCAGAATTTTCTCCCAAACACTTCCATTGTGTGTCCAATCTTCTCTTTCATTACATTCCACACATTCTTACTGTGCGTGTGTATGTGACAGCAATACACGCAAGGAGAAATACCCTCATCGGGCCAGGGCATCAAGAAAACATTGAAAAACATATAAGCAGCAGCTTAAGAACAAGACAGAAATGAGAATGATAACAGTAAAAGGACAGACTGGGAAAAATAGTATAAAAAAGGCCAAAAAATAAGGAAGGATTAAGCCCTGAGATAACGATTAATCCATTTCTTTAAGAAAGAAAGGTTATAAGGAGAAGGAAGAGAGTTCCAGAGTGTGAAAGTGGAATAAAAGCAGTCACTGCACCGACCAATCCGTGAGCTACAAATTCCCACACAGTACCTGTGTAACAATGTCCCTTGGAGTGTTACACGGCCTCCCCAGAGGAGGAGGGATGCAACTTGCCAACTCATCAGAGCAGTGATGGAAGTAGGTACCAATGGAACTGAGAAAAGAATGATACCTTTCTACCACTAACACCTTACACCTAATAATGTACTCACTGATTTTCCTGAGTTAAGATGAGCTATTCATGTTCAAGTGGCTCTGATCAAGAGATTCTTTACGAAATATCATGGGGCTTGGTATGAATCCCGGACTTCCTATGTAAAAGCAAGGCACTATAATGACATTGCTATGAAAGAGATAGAAGTTCTCTTTCTTTCTCTCTCTCTCTGTAGGTATACAGAACCACACCCATTTCATGACAATATAAGAACCCTAAAAATAAGCCTAATGATTCATATTCATTATGCTCCTTTTTATTCATTTATTAAAATTATCATTTATTTATTTACTTACTAATTTATTTACTTATCAATTATTCTTATATTTTTTCTTTAATCACCAATAGACTCAGGTTTATTTTATTTTATGCTTTATATATACATATATATATATATATATATATATATATATATATATATATATATATATATATATATATATATATATATATATATATATATATATATATATATATAAATAACCAAATAAGCACATTACATATGTGAAAACATGAATCATTTTTACCCCGACCGGGACTCGAACCTAGGACTTTTAATTACTAAGTCAAGGCGCTACCAACTACACGCCACAGAAGGTTAAAAGGAATCCAACCTTATAGCATATATCTGCTATACGTAGGAATAAACGCATTCTATCTGAAGGCCACTATGTTCATATTACAGATTCCCCAACCTCACTCGTGGCTTCATTTTAACATTTAATTCAATTCCCAATCTCATTCGGGTAATGAAATAACCAAATAAGCACATTACATATGTGAAAACATGAATAATTTTTTACCCCGACCGGGACTCGAACCTAGGACTTATAATTACTAAGTCAAGGCACTACCAATTACACACCACAGAAGGTTAAAAGGAATCCAACCTTATAGCTTACATCTGCTATACTTAGGCATGAACGCATTCTATCTGAATGCCACTATGTTCATATTACAGATTCCCCAACCTCACTCGTGGTAGATTGGGAATTGAATTAAATGCTAAAATGAAGCCACGAGTGAGGTTGGGGAATCTGTAATATGAACATAGTGGCATTCAGATAGAATGCGTTCATTCCTAAGTATAGCAGATATAAGCTATAAGGTTGGATTCCTTTTAACCTTCTGTGGTGTGTAATTGGTAGCGCCTTGACTTAGTAATTATAAGTCCTAGGTTCGAGTCCCGGTCGGGGTAAAAAATTATTCATATATATATATATATATATATATATATATATATATATATATATATATATATATATATATATATATAATATAATATATATATATATATATATATATATATATATATATATATATATATATATATAGAAACTATCTAGGTATCTATGTACAGTATCTATCTCACTCCCGCTTGCCATTAGTGCCGACTAAAAGGGATAGAGGAGTGAGGGACCAGCAACCCATCTCCAGGATTTTCTTTTCTTTTTACCATACAGGTGATAGAATGGGAGATGATGAAGCCTCGCTGCCTTCCTTTTTTTTACATTTCTATGCCGTTGGATTCAACAGCATACGGCGATACACTGGAAAAACTATACCTGTCTATCTGTCTATTGTATTGAATCCACTTTTAGCTTTTCTTTTCCCTAAATCACGTCAGGTTATACAGTGCAACAGTATTAAATTGATAAAGAATTTGACTGTTTATCATTCTCCATCAAATATATTCATACAAGTACAATTATGTATATCTTACTGTTTAAGTACAACAGATTTAGCCTTACAAATGTGCATGTCTGTTCGCTTAACGATATACAGCAAACATATTCATATGACTGTGTATCTGCTAGTTTAAATGTATTTAATATACTATTATGATTGTATGGGCTGGAAGTTGGAGCATAGGGTGCAGCCTTTTTTTTTTTCTTTTAATTTTACAAATTTACTGGTTTAAACTGCAGCAGGAAGCCGCGGTAGCTCAGTGGTAGAACGTGTGAGTTGGGAAGCGGTTAATGTGGGTTCGAGCCCACCACGGAGCTTCATGAAGAGCATTCAGCTTTAATCCTCCAGCTCTAATATGCTGTGTCCATCCTCCGTTCGAATGAGAATATAATCTGATTGGTTAAGAACATACTTTGTCCTTGAATTTTGTACAGCAAAAATATTCTCAGGCTTGTTTTCGTATTATATTCCTTATTAAGTACAGGTAATATACATTTATGTTTGCATAGCTTAGAATACTTTACATTGAATAAAATATATATTTCATAATTTAAGAATATACAGAATTTCAGGAAGATAATCCTTGAGTAAAAAGATATTAACATTCTCTCTCTCTCTCTCTCTCTCTCTCTCTCTCTCTCTCCCTCGAGCTAGTTATCTATTTATCTATCTCGATCTATTTATATTTCTATCTCTCTTTCTTTTTCTCTCAAAACTATTATGATGGAGGACCTTTAGAAAGTAATTTCTGACCAAGACCTCTTAACAGACACTCTCTAAAAAAATAAAATAGAATAAAAGGGAGGGCCTTTAGAATATAATCTCTGACCAGAGCCCTTTAATAGACTCTCTTTCTCTCTCATGGAATATTCTTCCTCCAGTGCCACTTCCTATCGGCTTTAACCCAAAACAGTGCCATAGCTTTAACCACGATATTGTATGTACGGGATTTCCTGCCTGGCACTCTTCCAATAAATTTATGATGCCAGTTGGGAATGTTTGCCTCTCCCACCCCCATCCCACACCCCCATCCCGCATACACGCCTCCCTTCCTACCGGCCAACTCAAGTCCAGCAAAAAAGATTGCATGCTTAAACTCACCCATCCCCCCCCACCCCACCCCTTTTCAATTTACCTCCTGAATAATCTTATGTTAGCTTAAATCCAGCCATCTGGGAAGAAAGCCAGTTCAATACGGTGCTGGTCCCAAACTAAGATCAATGGAGAGAGTTGCTTCAAGAAGAGCATCCAGCTGTAAACCATCAAGCTAAAACAAACCGTTAGTCTTCGTGAGAAAACCAGCGGCTCCATATCTATTATATATATCCAAATGCTAGTGGTGTAGTCACCGTGGCTCAAGCGGTAGTGTCCGCGACTCTGAGGCGTCAGGTCGAGGGTTCGCGCCCCGTCACGGTCTGAGGTTAGCAAGGGCATGCACTCAGGGTAATGATTACAGCTGCCAAAACAAGTCCTTTGCAAGAAGGCAACCTTCCTAGCCCTTGGTATAAAAGGGAGTCCGTGACGTAAAACTGGAACTGAACATCCAGATGCTAGGGGTGCAAGCACATTCATCTCGGTGCCGGTACCATGCCTGGATCACTGGAGAGGATTAGTGTCAGGAAGGGTATCCAGCCGTAAAATTTGGAGTACAAAAAACAAGACAGTCTCCCTGAGGTTAGTGAGAAACAGTTATCCCAAATTAACAGGAAGTTCTAAACTAAGCTAACCTAACTCAACTTGACCAAGCCAAACCAAACCTAACCTACCCCTTAGGGCATTTCAATTAGATTTCATCTTATTTCTCCGATACTGAAATACACTGTCTGCTCCCGAGGGGGAAGTAAGGGGTAATCTGAAATTGCTACATAATCCTACCGGGGGAAGTAAGGGGTAATCCGAAATTGCTACATAAACCTACCGGGAGAAGTAAGGGGTATTCTGAAATTGCTACAAAATCCTACCGGGGGAAGTAGGGGGTAATCTGAAATTGCTACATAACCCTATCCGTTTGAGCAAACCACGGGAAATTAGGAAGGGAATTTAGCCTCAGTTCCTCAGCTTCAACCTGCCTGCGTCCACTTCCATTTGAATAGGATTAATAAAGACACAAGAAACGGCAAAATCCTACCTGCCGGTAATCTGCTTGTATTATTAGTCACGGGGGTGGCGGTGTAAGGTGAACAAGGGGATAAGCTGACACCGCTACGAATTAATGACCCTACATCTCCGTATGCTGAATGCGATCATAAGTTACTGTGGAGGGAGGGTTAAGTGAATCAGGGGAAAAGGAATCTGAAATTGCTCCTTCGGTCATTTTAAAGAGTGTCTCCAAAGGTAACCAACCAACCATACATATGAACAGAACAGTATGTAAACCGGACTCCAAAGTGACATACCCGTATACGAGCCCATTGCAAGGCGTTTGGTATGGCATCCAGCCTAAAGTTCTCAGCTCCTACCTGTTTGTTTCCATCTCCATCCGAATGGGAATTAACAATGACAGGGGCAAATAACATCATACTGTATAGTATGAGAAGAAATATGCATCAACAACTATTATTAATACAACTCTTACTATACTCTAATACAACTGCTACTACTATTTTCATTTTGTATGCTACTGTTACTACAGCTATTACTACTGCTACTACTACTACTATTACTACTACAGCTACTATAACTACTACTAATACTATTATTATATTACTTCTGCTACTAATAATAATAATAATAACAAATAATAATTATAATTTATTATTATTATTATTATTTTCCCCTGAGGGAGGGGGCTAGAATACTTCTTCCGTATTCCTCTGCGTGTCGTAAGAGACGACTAAATGGGGCGGAGCGAGGGAACTGGGAATCCCCTTTTCTGTATATTATCTTTCCAGTCAGACTATTTTGCCCTGATTCAGCCACTCCCCTTATAAGGGGGGGAAATGGTTCATGCATAAGATAATTATTATTATTAGTATTAGTATTAGTATTATTATCATTATTATTATTATTATTATTATTATTATTATTATTATTATTATTATTATTATTATTATTATTATTATTATTTATTATCATTATTATTATTATTATTATTATCATTATTATTATTATTATTATTATCATTATTATTATTATTATTATGATGATGATGATGATAATTATTATTATTATCAAAACAGCTAATAATATGCATTGTATATATGTATGTATTTGCAAAGGGACTGCCTGCATATATATCTCCATATTAATAAATATTTACAAATTACAATATTACAATAAATGTGCACTGCATATTACGCATATATATATATATATATATATATATATATATATATATATATATATATATATATATATATATATATATATATATATATATATATATACATATACCTTGGCTGTTTCCCCCTTTAATTGGGGGGTAGCCGACATCAAAAAAGGAAAACAGTTTGGGGAGAAGTTATTCTCCCCTCTACTCCCCCTCTTCTTTGACGTCTCACAGGAGGTTGGTACAAGGGGGGGGGATTCCTAGTCCCCCCGCCCCGTCCTCTATATATATATATATATATATATATATATATATATATATATATATATATATATATATATAACACACACACACACACACACACGCAGATGGATATATAGATAGAATAATAGACAAATGGTGTGCATTTATTATGTCAAAGACTATTTCCGCACAAATTCCCACATGTCCCCTCCCCTCCTACATACCGACCCTCCCTCTCCAATGAATGCACTGGGAGATGGTGAACCCCAAAAGAATGCTGCCTCCCATGAACGCAAATTGTAACAAATAGATACTTTTATCACTAAAGTTGAAGATCAGAGTATTTTTGTCTTTATCGATTCTCGAGCCCGTAGAGATAACTTTTCATCAGACAAGTGAACTTATAATCTCTATTTATCTTCCGTTCAAAATTTAATGATCTTTTAATGCAACTTATTCCATAAAACAACTTAAAATGTTAAATAATCCTCCTGGTAAAAAGTAGTAATCACCGGAAACAACATTTATAGATAAAAAACGACAGACATCACTTTCCTTAGATGTACAGCTTCACACAACATGATAACACAACAGGCTACGTAAGAAAACCCAAGAGACAACTTCTATCCATCTGTATACAAAACCAATAATCGCCTTCATTAGGTGTGTGGCTGAGTCAAAGCAAAAACTTGACTGTGGGAGGAAACTACAAGTAGGGGATTCCCAGTCCCCATTCTCCACCATATAGTCGATTTATAAAACACGCAGGGGAACACGGAAAAGGTCAAGTTACATTAGCTCAGAAAAAACTTTGTGAAGTTAGCTAACTTTAGGAAAACACATGTAATTAAGAATAACCCTAAAATCTCCCGTAAAGTTATATGTTCCCAGTAGACACCTCGTAAAAATTAGATACCTTCCTCCTCCTCCCCCCCAAAAAAAAAAAATCTTGTAAAAGAATTCGGCCCAGTTAAAATACCCCGAAAAAAATCCTTGATATGTTGGACACCCCCATAGATATACCAACATGATATAAACCTACATGACAATGAAAAACTAACAAGAAATGAACATTTAAGAAACATGATCTGCCGTTAATATTTTTACAACGATTAATACTATTATATCCCCACCCTTTCGTACGTCTACTTGGAGATCTCACAATGGATATTCATAGCTCTGGCGACAGAACTTAAGAAGAAATATCCCTCTAATACCACTCTAGGCACGTTTCTACAAAGACATAAAATCAGACACAGAGCTGCTATCGTTGGCCAAATGTCTTAAAAGGCCATACGAGCATGAATGTCATATTTTTGCCAAGGTTTGTGGAATGCATAATTTTCAACTGACTGGGTTACATTTATCTAAGGCATAATTGCCTAACTGACTAGGCAAACCTGAATGGGTGACATTTATGCGAAGGGTAAGGTTGCCTGACTAACTGGGTGACTATTATTAATGGAGGGTATAATTGCCCAAGTGACTGGCAAACCTGTTTGATTGAATGAGTGGCTTTTTCAGAGGAGGGTAAGGCTGCCTGTCTGACCGATCAATGGAGGACCTAAATATCTGAGTGAATGGGTGACTTTTTTCAGTGGAATGTAAGGTAGCCTGGCTAACTGGTTAATTTTTATCTTGGAGAGGCAACACTGTCTGACTGACTGAGCAACCCCGCTCGAATGACTGGAGATTATAAGTGGAAGGTATGTTTGACTGACTGACTAGGAAAAACCTAAATGAATGGTTGACTTTTCTGCAGAGAGTAAGGTTGCCTGAAAGAATGAGTCAGTTACACATGTAGAAAGCATAACTGCCTTACTGATTGAGCAACATAATTGACTGACTGGATGACTTTTATCTGTGGAAGGCATGACTGCCTTGCTGACTGAGTAACCTGCTAGACTGACTGAGTGACTTTTATCAATGAAGGCATAAAAGCTTAAGTGACTGCGCAAACTTACCTTATTCTCTAATAGTAAGGCTAAGTGACTGTTATACGAGGAAGATAAAATTGCCTGACTAACTAGGGAACCTTGCCCTACTGAAAGAATGACATTCATATGCGTAGGACATAACTACTTGACTGTATGAATAAAGCTTTCTAACTGACGGGTGAGCTTATCTGTTAAAGTTAAAACAGTCTGACAGACTGAAATACTTTTATATGGTATATGAGGGCAAAACTACCTGACAGACAGGGTAAGTTTTATTTCTTCTGCCAGGATAAAACTTCTTCGACTGTGTAAAGCTGCCTGACTAGCTACGTAAGCTTTACCCGTGAAAGGTAAAATGAATGACTTCAGGGGAATCCTTTTTTCTAGTTTCTAATATGAAATGCGAACAATTTGCCCACGATACTTGTCTGGTTAAGATATGCTCTCTTCATGACCTAAACTCCATCTTCTCCAGCTGTAAATGAAAATCAGGAACAAACTGGTTACAATGCTTATTTGGGTACGATATGACTTCTGAATAACCTTAAAGGAATCCCTTTTTATAGCTTCTAATGTGGAGAAAGAATAATCTAGTAACAGTAATCGTCTGTTTACAGTCAGCAGCTTCTATGAAAAACCTTAGGTTTGATTAGGTTGTGTTGTGATGGGTTGGGTTAGGCTTTCTTTTCCCAGCCATTAGTGTGAATAGAGAGCAATCTGGTAACGATATATGTCAGGCCTATAAATGGCTTTATAAAAAAAAAGTTTTCTAAATGTAAATACTCAGCTGATAAAATCCATCTTTATCTTGATCTGTTTCAGCATACGATAAGACATGTAGTTCAGTCTGACAAGATATCAAGATTACCACAATATCATTTAAGGTATTGAATTAGGCACAAGTGATCACTTTTCAAGCAACTTTATGTATCGAAAATGAACAGACCAAAAGTATCACACTCTAGACGAAAAAGGCGGCAATACCGAGTCAGTGTTACCATAAAAACAGAAAACCAAAACAATGTACAGTTCGTTATGACAATAAGAAGCAAAATTAAGGGATCACTTTACAACAACAACAAAATTATTAATAAATAAAGTGAAAATATATATATATATATATATATATATATATATATATATATATATATATATATATATATATATATATCAATTAATAAATACATTAATATATAAATAGAGAAGACATATATCATACCACTACAACACTCCAAATAAAGAAAGAAAATACACTATGCCACTACAGACACTGACATTAACGCTGTTACTGTTACGTAACATTTGCCATGTTTTATAATATAGCTTCAGGATGGACCTATTGTCTTTATAAAAAGGTTAGGCTCGTGAATTCTCTCTCTCTCTCTCTCTCTCTCTCTCTCTCTATATATATATATATATATATATATATATATATATATATATATATATATATATATATCTGTGTGTGTGTGTGTGTACGCGCGCACCGCTTTGTGTCACAATTAATCCCCATTCGAATTGGGGTGGACACAGACACATAGGTAACGAGCCTGGTTAGCAGGTGAGGTCTATCACACAATGGCCAATGTTTAGAGTGTTTAACAAGTTATTCATTCATCAAAAGCACTATACTATTAATTATCAATGTAACAAAATCTGTATATAATAACTATGGCATGGACATAACAATCATGGTACTATTACACTTGAACTCCATGTTCGATTCGAGGTGAGGGCTAGGTTAAGCTAAATTGTATCTGATAATTAGTGGTTCACTAGTGTCTATGAATAACCAGATATGAAGTCCTCAAATTAATAAAGGCTATGATAGTGTAATTTCTGAAGAAAAACAATAACAAGCTAATTATATTTAATCAATCACACACGGCTACTTTCTGTCTGACGTGTACAGTAAATGTCATGATAATTAATATTTCATTTGTCTTGTTTTTATCTAGTTCAGTGATTGAAGTTTTATATTTTTTTTTCTATTTTCTTTCCAATTTTAAAAGAGGGAGAAAATATCCTCTGTGACTGCATCCTTACCTCTGTCACACAACTGTTCTTTGCTTTTAAAGTAGGCAGAAATTGAAGGTCCGTTGCCAGCACAACCATGGAATAAGCCAACTTGTGCACACAGAGAGCTTCCAAAACTTAAATTTCTTTTATGTAACTTTTCTGCAATGTACTTCACCCTCTTTTATGTGATGGAGATCTGCTTTATATACATTGTAGGAATATTCAAAAATATTATATAAAGAAAAACAACTCGGCGTCAAATTCTGAAAGATCTCCAGTATACAGAGGGTGTCTCCATAAATAAATTGAAAGGGAAGACACTAAACCTCTTGCTTACTTAGAAAGTAAGATAAAAGTATCCAGATGGATACTCGGAAGTCCCTTTGGAAGCAAGTCTGGAGACCTGCAATAGTAAGAATGAAATTATTTCTGGTATATATATATATATATATATATATATATATATATATATATATATATATATATATATATATATATATATATATATTGAAATAATGGATGAGAAGTGTTTTAGCGCTTACGAGTGAAGTTTCATCAGTGGACATAATACTCATCGGTGGTCTGATACTACATTGTTTCCTTTTTTTCCTCGAAATTTTTATATCCATTGTTACAAGATTAGGCTCAAGTGGTTCTCCTTGTAAAATTTTCATACAAGTATTGAGGGGACTTGTGTGTGTGTGTTTGTGTGTAATTACCTAACTGTACTTACGGAGAGTTATGCTCTTAACTCCCCGTCTCCTGATCGGTTCCATTTTTATACTCAATGATACTCATCGTAAGTGTACTTAAAACTATGAATCCACTTTGAATTAACTACGCCCTCGCTAAGCGAATTCCAGCCAACACCTCTTACCCTAAAAAAAAGTACTTCCTAACACCATGCAATGAAGTTTTCTGACGCATATTCAAAATATCGCTCCATGTCCACTCTGTCAAAACCATGAGGGAAAAACCGTCAACATATCCCCCCCCCCTCTTCTTTCTACCTTCAAGTGATGGTAAGTCTAACCCCCTCAGCCCCTAACGCTACTACGAACACAAAAGGAATATCATTGCATAAGGACCATAACCTTTAGATTTCAAATCACACTATTTAGTAACTGCGATCATTCAATTCTCTCTCTCTCTCTCTCTCTCTCTCTCTCTCTCTCTCTCTCTCTCTCTCTCTCTCTCTCTCTCTCTCTCTCTCTCTCTCAAGATCGTTGGGAAAATGAACTTTTACTTTTTCTACGAACTTGTCTACATAATAATAATAATAATAATAATAATAATAATAATAATAATAATAATAATAATAATAATAATAATAATAATAATATTAACAATAATAATAATAATAATAATAATAATAATAATAATAATAATAATAATAATAATAATAATAATAATAATAATAATAAGAAGAAGAAGAAGAAGAAGAAGAAGAAGAAGAACTTATTATTATTATTATTATTATTATTATTATTATTATTATTATTATTATTATTATAACTACAGCTTTAAAAATAATATCACAACTCTCGGAGGGATGACAACGATAAATATATTATTCCTAAGTATAATATGCAGATCAAGGTAATTATGATAATCACCTTGCAAGGCAGCCCGAAACTGTCAATTTAAGATCGCGTGAGAAAGTCTTAACATAAAAGATAAATCAATAAGTAATTTAATGTTAAGGCGCGTTTGCAGGGGACGTGGAGGGTTGGGGGAGGAAGGGAGGCTTTCGTCAGCATGGGGGAAAGGGAGAGAAAATAAATAATAAAGTAAAAGAAAGGGACAAAGGAAGAAAGACTAGGAGCTCTGGAAAGGTAAAAGTAATAAGAAAAGGAGATAAATTAAGGTGTGCACATATACATGTTCCGGTTTTACGTCACGGACTCCCTTATCAACCAAGGGCTAGGACGGTTGCCTTCTTGCGAAGGACTTGTTTTGGCAGATGTAATCCTTACGCTGAGTGCATGCCTTTGCTAACCTCAGACCGTGACGGGGCGCGAACCCTCGACCTGACGCCTCAGAGTCGGAGACGCTATCGACTGAGCCACGGCGACTGCAAAAGGATATATGATACAGTAAATGCTTAAGTCATCATCACAGCCTAAAAAGTAGAAATTAATAGGAACACCATTAAAATATAAGAAAATAATGACAGATGTAACTATTCATGTCGGATAACAGATATCACTGCAAGCAAAAATCTGGACGTAAAAAAATGCACATCTAAACTGGAAGACAAAAAAGTTATCTATATACAGATGAATAACATACACTGCTTATCTGTAGTGTGTTAGCTTTGTGTAAGATAAAACAAATATTTATTACGTGTTGTATCCACATGTGAATCCGCCAAACACAAGTGTTCCAAGGCTTGGCCACATGAGTGGTGATCACTAGGATATGCTCTCTCCTCTCTCTCTCTCTCTCTCTCTCCGTTGGTGGTATAAAAGCAATATCCAAAGCTACTGCAAAGCTACATATTGTCGCCTGCTACATATATGCATTAAGAATGGCCCCAAATCCCCCTTGTAATGGAGATGGTCGAGTCAAAGCACACATTCACCAGATGTCATGCAAGACACGAATACTCCTTTTAGCTACTTGGAGAGCATCTCAAAAAGGAAACGCATTGAATATGATAATGATCATCATACTGAAAAAAAAAATTTGAGGAAAAAGTTCATTTATACATTCTAAGCTTCCTAGTTTACTTGCTGGCGATCTCTACAAATCATTTCGACAATATTCAATGAATATTTAAATGAATATTTAAACTAACTCAAAGGTAATATAATCAGCTGTAGATACAATTAAGTTAAACAATATACCCTCCTTCTCTTCTTGTTTTCATTCTTAGTTAATGAATTTAAAAGAAAAAATTCAGCTACTGTAATGAAGAGTAACCCCACGGTACTCATAGGATAATTCATATTTACAAAGTAAAGCAGATAACCTTATCCAACCTAACCCAATTTAACCAAACCTAGCTATTTACGAGGTTATTCAACTTTTCATTGGCCTACTCAACTTTACAATATCCTAATTTTTTTACTGTTCCAAAAGCTGGTGCACGACATTTTCAGTGCACCTACTTTCTCCCCCCCCCCAACTGAATATTAGGCAGTTCTGACTCTCCAAATGTTAGTAAATCGTTTTAAACCCGAACTCAATATCACAAAATAATATAAACATGAATACTGTACTCACCACCAAACGTGCACTGCACACCTGTTTCTTCTTATACCGACTGTTAGTTTAGGCTTACCAAAGCAGGAGGTTACGGCGTCAGTTTCTGCAGAGTCTGAAAGAGTAAAAAGAGGAATAGTAAAAATCTTAAGTGGGAAAGTTAGAACTATAAACAGGATTAGGATCTTGTACAGAAAAGTATCCCCAGCGTGCGCTAGGGTTGTGCATATTTACTAGGCAAGTCAATTAACCTAACCTCACAATTTACTTAGTTATTAAACTGCAGGGGTTGCTGGAGGTTATCCATATTTACATGATCCTAGGATTATTTACTAACAATTAAAAAAAATACAGTGTGTCTTAGGCAAAAGGAAAGGATAGCACTATCCACTAATATTATTAATAGTTGAAGTGTATTTAACTTTCACATAGTCACGTTTCTAAAAATATGTCCTATGATAATTTACAAATAGATGCTAGAAGTTGTTTATATGAATGCCATAATCGTTAATAACATAATATCCTTTGGAACTGCACGCCTGACACATGGAAACAACATAAAAAATAGATACACTCATACTCAGTGCAAGTGCTGGGTCTATACCCACTGGAAGACATCTCAAAGAGGAAACTTTTGTTTTCTTTATATCAGTTGCTGCGCGTGATATACAGAGAGAACATTAAAAAAAGATACACTAATTAATCAATGTAGTGATGGGTCTATATAGCATCCATACAGTGATGGGTCTATGAATCATTCATAGAGGGATGGGTTTATGCAGTATCCATACAGGGATGGGTCTTTGCAGCATCCATACCGGGATTGGGTCTATGCAACATCCATACAATTATGGGTCTATGCAGTACCCATAAAGCGATGGGTTTCTGCAACATCAATACAATTATGGGTCTATGCAGTATCCATACAGTGGTGGGTCTATGCAGCATTTATACAATTATGGATCTATGCAGTATCTAAACAGTGATGGGTCTATGCAACATCCATACAGTGATGGACATAAGCAGCATCCATACAGTGATGGGCCTATGCAGAATCCACACAGTGATGGGTCATTGCATTATCCAGTTTACTCTAAGTTACTACATAGCTTAAATATAACAATTTTACTGATTGTCTTTCAAGCTCAGTCAGACTTTTATATACACGGCCATTGTTATTAACTCTAATACCCAAGTTACATATATTAACAGGTTCAAGAATTCCTTTTAAGAAAGCAAAATACCAGCTAAAGCATATTTAACTTAACACTCATACAGCATCTCTGCAAAGGTAATATGAAAATACATCGTCTGGCAATAAGATGTATGAAAGTAAAGCAAACTGAAAGATTTTATAAAAAACCGAAGAAATATTGTAACACTAATTCCCTTCACATTATCACCATTCCAACACGACAAACATATAACTTACAAAGAAGGAAAAAATATATTTCTGAATGAATATTTACAAAAACATCTCACAAAAGAGGACTTACTACCTTCTTTGGGCTCATAAAAAGAACAGGTCATTGAAAAAACTTTATTCACAATAAAATATTCTCATTTTATGCGGTAGAGCAGTAGCGTGGTGATTACAACACTTGACTCGGAGTGTGACAAACCCGTGTCAGAGCCCATGCAGCCTAAATTCCCCGGCTCTAACCTGTCTGTATCCACCATTCAAACAGGGATTAATAGTGCCATAAAACTGCAAAAACAAATATTCTTTTAAAATAAATTACTGAATATCAAGTATCATTTGACAAAAGGTGATAGGTACAAATCCCACCTTCAAAACCGGGAAAAAAAGGAGTAAACATAACTTCACTTACGCTATTCAACCACATATATATGCTTAAAAGTTCAAGTTATATTGGATTCACCACAAAATACTGCACTGCTATCGTAATAACAGTGGGCACCACAAGACTAATGTTAGCACTTACACTTTTACATATGTCCACACAATTTTATTTTGTTAGCAGACACGAGAAGGGAGTAAGGTGAAAGCTTTTGGTATATGACAATTAAGAGGTTCTTGAGAGATACTGACCCATTGTGATAAATAGAATGATAAGATGTTTCAAAGATTTTGCTGGGCTAAAGCTTACCAGGACACTTAAAAAAAACTTATGGTGTGGAACCAGTAATAAGTTTCACGCAGTCAGCATACTTATATCAAGTAATACAATGTTCCAGTTAAAAAAGTAGTCTCGGTACCCATCACCTGCTAATATCTAATGTTCATACGATTCAAAATATGTCAGTGTCACTTCTGACAGAGAAGTTGGTGTTACAAAGTTGTAAGCATTAAGTGTGTCTCCTACTTCATCCTCTTCCAGTACAATTAACCTAAATAACAATGACAATGTTGATCAAGCATTTATTCTCATGATCATCTTCAATTACTCTGTGTTGATCCTAAAACTCTTCTTAATACGGAATGTCCAACATTTTTAAATGTGTAAGGAAAATTGCCAACTTAGGATTCCCTACAGCCAACTAAGATACCGTAATCATTTCCCTCTAACCAAGCTGTAGATATTCAAGCTAAAAACATTCCCAATTCTGTGACAAATATCATATTTTGTGAGTACATAATCACGAAAATCCTTCTTTTATCAATATCTACCTTGATACAGGTTGGTGACCAAACTCTCCATTATAATCCTCCTCTCCTGCAACCTCTTATTGCCACAAAAACACCCCTCTATTATGTGTATGAGTAGTCATAGGAGGAGGCATAAGGATATAACATAAGAACTAACCTAACCAGTAAACATTCACTTGAACAAGTGAGTACTTTCTGATAGGGAAGGAGTCCCTTTACCCACTCACAAGCAAATATGTCTCTGAAAACAAATAATCTCTTATACGTTGCGAGGAAAATAGGGAATCACAGTAGCGTAGTCAGTTGAATACTTGGCTCTGGAGGTGACAGACCTGCAAGCCAGCCAATCGTGGGGCGTTAGGAAGGGCATCTAGCCTTAATTCCCATACTTCAATGTCTGTGTCCAACCCTATGATGGAGATAAATAGTGACACATAAAATGTAATATCTGACAAAAATACAGCTCTTAAAAAGTACACAGCCTGTTAAACAAGCCTTTCCAAGTAGTGAGATTCAAACAAGTTAAGTAAATTACACATTATTTCACTGATGCACCTGATGTTTTTTAGCGATGGCCTACTTAACACATGGTTACTTGAGTACAACCCAAATAACATATTTCCGAGGTAAAAAAAAAATACTCTTCACTTAGGGGTTGTAGATATATTAATACAATTTTATTAAGTATTTGCTTTAAAAAATTACCACTTATTTACTTGCTCTAAACGTGATTACAATAAACAATTAAGTTAATAAGAGTCGTTAGCTTTGGGAGAAAATGGTGCTTTTTAGAGTTACTGATAATACATGACTTCCACCCATATTGTACAAGTGGGTTAATGGATTTGATCCAGAAGAGAAGCTTTTGAGTGCTTATGGATCCCCTACATGTACACATTCTACTGAGAGCAGTTTGTTGCTAAAGCCTTTCTATTACTTTCTGTTTTTTTATTTTTAAATGTAAATTTCTTGTAGATTCTTTTGATAGCGTTGAGTGAGGACCGCTTAATGCAAATTTTTGTTGTACAGACTGAAATTACAGAACAGTACTTAAATATTTCTCTCTGATATACAATGAAATTAAATGATCATCTTAATATCTATTCTTAATAGAGGTTACGTTAGGAAAAGATACCATGTTATTAAACTAAAATTCCTTATACATAACTTACGCTTGTAATAGTAATATATGCATTATCCATACTGGCTGACTGTTGGCAAACTCAAGATAATACATTACTATAGCTACTAAAATTCTTAAGAGCAGCTTGTCCACTCCTGGTAAACAAATTCACCGAGCTGAAAAAGGCATGAAAACACAAAAGAATATTTTGAAAGAGTTATGAGAATTTGCATATTGTATCACTGGGTGGTTCAGCTGATAAAAATTTAAATACATTTAAAGGATCAGTATTAAAGAACAATTAATGATTAGTATTAAAGAACAAGGAAATGGAGTGACACAGACAAAATTCCTTATCAGTAGCGCTTGCAAATACCTCTGAATATCAACTGGGCCTTTTCAATCCTTCACAATAAACTATTATCCCTTACATGCCAGTAGCTCCCAAACCACTCATAAAAAACACCAAATATTCCTCTGTGTTTCATGAAAGTCGAGTAAATGGGAGAGAGAATAGGGACTGGGAATTCTTAAGTACATCTTCTTTCCTGCCACAATGATGTCAAGCTTTTGCTTTGACTAAGTCACTACCCTAATAAAGGGAATTAAGGGCATTGTATAAGGAAAATTCTATATCTAAACTGATTCATGATGTAAAAAGCAAGGTGCCTTTTTTTCCTGTCAGTAACTGCAATTTCCTCATTTTTCAACATTTAGATATGTAGATTCCAGCTGGCTTTTTTCTTTTTGAGTTGATATTTTATCCTGCCACACAAAATTTCATGCCTGTAACTGCCAAGGACTTTACATATGGAGGCATGATGATCCATAAGTTGAGCAACGAATAAAAGTGCCAGTATCTTTTATTTCTATTCTTAGAAATATATAGCATCCCAAATTTCTAATTTCAATATTTAATTATCTGTTCCCATAATCAGTAGCATACTACAAAAAGCGAATCTTCTAATCTAGAGAAGAATAACCCCAGGGTGCTCTCGGGTTAATTATATTTACAGGAAAAGTCACTTAACCAAACCTAACCTAACAATTTATGGAGTTAATACAATTTTGAGGCAACTCATCTTTACAAGATCCCAAGAAACAGATTACAAATATGTGAACCAGGTTAATTTTTTGTACAAAAATATTTTTATATACAGGTACATGCAAAAGGATCCTGATTTAGTTAAATAAATGCTGTATAATCTATGGCACAGGAATATTCAAATGAGTAGTTACTTTTATTTACTTCGGAAAAAGTAATACCAGTATATTCTCAACCTGTCACAAAATCCCTAACCTAATTATTATAATTATTATATGCCACGCAACAAGCCCAGCTGTTAAAGTCAAATACTATACACCAGATGGCTACAGGGGAAGAAATTTGGTGAGCAAAAGAAAATACAAGAGAAAAAATATATAATTATATAATATGGTACAACTCAAAACTGCAATAAAAAAAAAAGCCATTTCAAATACATACAGATCTCGTAAACTCATGACTTTAGCATGATAATAAAAGCATTACAGACTCCAAATGCTAAGTATTAAACATATAATAGGGTTCTTCATGGTATATTCTACGTAACATGAAAATAAAATCAAGTAGAATTCAGAGTACTGTACTGTATTCTACATTAGATGTGTTTTATAAAGAAATCTAGTACTAAATAAGCTTAAAATTTCAAACTTGCAATAAGACATCAATTTAAAATAGGAAAACAGAAATTCTTAATGTACAGTTATGAAGTAAAAAGGTTTTGTAACCTGTGGTGGTTCAATGTGAGGTATGGGATGGTAATCACAATCTATCTATTTATATTATCCTCCTACATGTGGGAGAAAAATACAAAGGACTGAATTCCCAGTCCATGCTCTATGCTTCAATTAGTCGACTTTTACGACATGCAGTGGAACACGGAGGAGGAATACTTGCCCCCTCATACTATACTGTAATTACTCCTCAGGGGTAATCACAATACAGCATGATGATGGCAGAGCAATGAAAAGTATTATAAATTGTATGCATAACTTTTCAAACGTCCTTTATAATGTCTTAATATCGTCACATATAGTACTCTATCTTCTCAAGTTCCTAATTCCAATGATCACACATTTCTAGGCTACAAACCCTGGCCTCCATACCAGAGCTAACATTTCAGCTGAAGGACCAAATATTAGAATACTCAGCATAAGAATAGGGCACAATGACCATGACATTAGACCAGCAATACCAAGAGAAACTTATGTCACACTAGCAGAGTTTATATTCCTAAGTACATCTTATAAATGGTCTCATACTGCAAATGTCTAGCATGTATACCAAGAATACTGCACATGTTCAAGTTCAACAGATGATATGTAATGAACCGGAATTGACAACAATATTTTGGACAGACATTTGGTTTAAAAAGTTATTTTTATGATATTTTTTCTTTGTAATGTCAATCATACCATAACAGTCGCCAGTAAAGAGATCAATCTTTATAAAAAAAACAGAAATAACAGAACATATATTATTAACACTCAAAATTAAAAAAATAAATATCTGAAATACTCTCTAAAGCCCTCTAAATGGGAATTTCCCTGGGATCGAATTGTGAGAATGAGTGATCCAGACTCCCAACTGATATTTGTAATTTGTGCATCAATACCAAAAAACAAAAAAATCCCACTTGCTACTTTAGATAATGCTCCATTATAAGGATTATGAACAAAAATCCCATGACTTGCAGGAATTATATCTTTCATTATAAAAAAAAACTTCATATACATTACTTAGAATAATAATAATAATAATAATAATAATAATAATAATAATAATAACATGGGCTATCTAAATATCTTTGCAGAAGTGTAAATTGAATACTGAGAATTGAGGAAACTAAAGTTATATGATAAATAACATTAAATCTACCCCTAAATTACATAAACTTATTTGACAAAAAAAAAGTTATTGTACCCTACTTAAAAAAAACATACAGTTGTTAGTCTTGATATGCTTATAAATATTGAAAGCAGATTAAACTACAGCAACTATTATAAGGGTTATATAGTATGACTTTTCTTTTACATAGATTCTCCACCCATGGATTGTGGAACGGGTCATGGAGGACCCGTAGTGCGGGCGACAGCAGGCACAGACCCTAACCCCCCCACAGTGGTGACCAGCCACAGCAGTAACCTCCTCTGTAAACAGCTGAAACTCTCTTGCCTGGACTAGGCGCGATCCGTCGGCCTCGCGAATGCAAGGCCTACAATATGACATGTAGGTGTTTTTTTTTTTTTATATGACTGCATCTAGTGTAGTTCTGATTCTGAGCACACCAATATGCAAAACTGCTATGTATTAGTCACCAGTAGCAAAATTCAACTTTCTACACAAAACTATAATTCCAGCACTTCAAGTGAAAAAAAAGAAAATAATATATATATATATATATATATATATATATATATATATATATATATATATATATATATATATATATATATATATATATATATATATATATATATATATATATATGGACACCATTACCCAATGAAGTCTTTGCTAGTTTTAAGGTCTGAACAATAACAGGTTTTTATCGGTACTCCCTCAACGCAAGACCGGAAAGTTATACAACAAAGACTATTCACATAAACAAACACTAAATTATTAATCAAACAAATATTTTTTGGGCAGGACTGTTAGGTGAAATCAGAACGCAACTTTTTCAGTCCACTTTATACTTACCGGTATAAAGTTATTGCCATAATAAAGGTTGTATAAAATCAGCGCAAAGACACGCACACACACTTTTAAAAATTTGAAAATAATGCACACAATTTGGACACTTGCTAAGTTCCCGCCTCGCATATTCAATGTGTTTACAAGGTAACAGTGGTGTCATAATTTTTCTAAGATAGGAATTAAAATATTGGAGAAATATATTTCTAACACATTATTATTATTATTATTATTATTATTATTATTATTATTATTATTATTATTATTATTATTATTATTATTATTATTATTAATCATTATATAATCTATGATTGAGAATGAAATTCGTCGTATGCACTCTTCAATTTTGGACAAAATATTTGTTTCTGTTCCATTACTCTGATTATCGTTTTACTTCGAAATCACTCTTTATTGTGTTAAAGCGGAGAGTGGTAGGAGCCTAACTTAACCCAACTAACCAATCTAAATCATACCATAATAAGGTGAATTTGGGAGATTATACAGCAACATGCTACGTTTCAGGAAGTAGTGGAAAGGCAGATTTCTCGGATAAGGCTATAGAAAGGGAGCATATTATGTATAACAGAATATATATATATATATATATATATATATATATATATATATATATATATATATATATATATTACTTAACTTTCTCTCCGTTTCCGATAATCTTATATTTTTGTGGAGTTCAAATAAGGTTAAATCCCCCCCTTCTCTCTCTCTCTCTCTCTCTCTCTCTCTCTCTCTCTCTCTCTCTCTCTCTCTCTCTCTCTCTATCTATCTATCTATCTATCTATCTATCTATCTATCTATATATATATATATATATATATATATATATATATATATATATATATATATATGGGGGGTTGCGTTTTTTATAAGTGTGTGGTATCGAATTTATTATCGTTTGTTGCGCGATATATTTTTGGGGCTTTTAATCAGATGAGTAAAAAAGCATAAATAATACATTAGGTTAGGCTCTCTTGACTGTTTGCTGCTGCAGACGCAATAGATGTTCCAACAGAAGTATAAAGTATGATGAAAAAATGAAAATGGAGACATCATATAGTAATTTGTTAACCATATTTAACCATCCACTACTCCTATTGAGTAATTTAAGTGACTTTATTATATATATATATATATATATATATATATATATATATATATATATATATATATATATATATATATATATATATATATATATATATATAATAAGACCGTGTAAGATCTGAATATGCTGATTTAAGAGAGAGAGAGAGAGAGAGAGAGAGAGAGAGAGAGAGAGAGAGAGAGAGAGAGAGAGAGAGAGAGAGAGAGAGAGAGAGAGAGAGAGAGAGGTTCTGAATCTGAACATAATAATAATAATAATAATAATAATAATAATAATAATAATAATAATAATAATAATGAAACAAATGTAATGCTATAGCGCATTTGTAAATGTCTTAAGATAATCTCCCTTCCCTTGTCGGGAATCAAACCCGGGAACTCTAGTCTAGAGTGCCACAGATTACCCCACCGGACCACAGAGGTTGTATATGAATGAAAACGGGATTATTTACTCATCGTACACAGACGTAGGGACACCACTGCGGCCATTAATCTCTGTCCTGCACCTTCCCTAACCCACCAGTGAATAGTGAACACATTTAATTCTCCCCCTTAACACCCAAGGGTACCTAGATGAAACACATGTAATGCAATTGCGCATTTTTAATTGTCTTCAAATAATCTCCCTTCCTTGTCGGGAGTCGAACTTGGGATCTCTAGTCTAGAGTGCCACAGCTTAGCACACCAGATTACAGAGGTTGCATAAGAGGGAGAATTGAATCATCTGCTGATTATACACAGATGAAGGGCCGCCAATGCGATCATTAAATGTTAAAAATGCGCATTTGAATTAGATTTTTTTTCATCTGGCTAGCCTTGAGTGCTGAGATTGGAGACTTAAATGTGTTCACTGACAACTGTTGGATTGGGGAGGGGGTAAAACAGAGATTAATGGTCACAGTGGCATCCCTCTGTGTATCATCAAAAGATGATCCAGATCTCCCTCCTCTTACAACCTCTGTAGTCCGGTGGGCTAATCTGTGGCACTCTAGAGTCTCAGGTTCGATTCCCGACAAGGGAGAGAGATTATTTGAATAATAATAATAATAATATAAAATACTACTACTACTACTAATAATAATAACAATAATAATTTTCATTTCATGTCTATTAATTTCCAATACAGAGGTAGATACAGACAAAGTACGACTGGGGAATTACGACTCGATGAGCTTCCTAACGTTCCACGGTGTGCTCGAGCACGGATCTGTCAACTCCCGAATCAAACACTCAGACTACTTGGCCACCGTAGTTCTCCCAATATTATTATTAGTATTATTATTATTATTATTATAAAATTTATTATTTTTGTTGTTATTGATCATATGTTTCGTTGTGGTCAATCTATATAAAGGTTTTGGAATACATGGTTTGGTAATATGAAATAAATGTGATGTGAGAACGACATGCAAATGATATGTATGACATACACAAATCAGTAAGTGAAATTTATTTACCATAAACTCTGTATCAAATGCCATACTGCTAATATAAATATAAATATATGATCGTTATACGTGTATTCATGTGAAATAAATATCTGAATTAGTGTTTCAAGATATCGGAAAAGCGCCCTAAAGGGACTTCCCCCTCCCTAACGGTCATAAAGTATAGGCCTATGTAGGATTCTAAATGAGATGGCTGATGATAGATCATAAAGTAATTCAAGACTTTTTTTTTTTTTTTTTACAGACCTACTATGGCATGTGTGGTTAGTGCTGATCATTTATGTGTCAATATCTAGAAATAACAACCATGATCTCTTTCGGTTTTGTCGCGGCAAGAATAATTTTATGGAGAGATGGGTTGATCGATCAGCAACTCTCCTTTTACTTCAGAGGAGACATTTGAAGATGGTGTTAGTATAAATTATGCAGTCCTCTCTGATGCTATACCCTTGCGTTAAAATATCTAGATATATTCCCTCAACATACTTAATTTAATGTACTTATTAACTGTTGTGAAAGTAAAAGCCTGATTAAGAAATCAAGGAAAGCAAATTGCAAGTCATTTAATCGGGAGGTCGTCTGTCTATAAGGGAGCAAAAAGCCTTACAAGGTTATGACTTCCACGTTTCAATCGATAACCTTGTGCACCTCAATTCTGTCTTTCTCTTTAGGGCGTTTTTTTTTTTTTTTTTCCTTTTCCTCAGGTCACCTGTCTTAATGCTTTTTATCTTTATTTAACACGGCTAGAACTTGAAAGCATTATTTTTATAATTATGAATCTCCCTTTATCTCGCCGCGACTCTATAGCGAAATAAAAGGAAAACTATCTCAATTGTTATTAAATCATGCTCTAGCGAATATACAACCGGGTAGATTATCTTTCAAATGGAGAAGTTACTTTTATTCCTTTACTCGGTTCAGCATATCATGTCTACGAAGGTAACTCCCCAAACCCTTGGCTATAAACTCTCGTGAAAGAGACAACGAGATAATTCTATATAATTTACAACAGTATAAAAATATATATTTAAGACATTTTTAATATACCTTACATCATGAAAATACGAATGCAAAATGCGAGACTGGCGTGAAACGACGTGCTGGCCGTTCGACGCGGAACGGCCGTGTGTTCGTCTCTGCAGCCGAGGGAGCGAGCCGCCCATGACGCATTGCAGGTAAAACTTCAACCAATCAACGAGCGACTTTCCCTGGCCATACCGCCTTGCACCCTCCGCTACACCGTATAGTTCCACAATTTCCGTTATTTGAGAGACTCTAAGGGTATATTTGTTATTCAATGCTAATCATTTTTAATTTTTGTTAAATTGGTGTAGAAATTTAAGCTGAATATGACGTAATTTAGCTCTATGATCAATAGGGTGCAGAGGAGCGAAGAAGGTGGCGGGTAAGCATTAGTGTGAAGTGGCGGGAGATCGGCAGTCACTCTTACACAGTGGTTGGGAGCGGACGTCCATAGATACGCTTGTGATACTAACACACCCAAAATGGTAGGTATTATGGCTTTAATATATATATATTACCATCTTATTCATATATGAATTTACAGTGCAACCGGATGCCATCTCTCCTTTAAAATATTTAAAGTTGAAATCGGAGTTTTGTTTCTTGGCTAACTTGATAGGCCGAGTGAGTACACCACTGGATATTTTGAGGTCTTGGTAGGAGTAATACCTTTATGAGCACTGTCTGTATATTAAACATTATCGTCAGGCTATTTTATTATAATTCCTAGAAAAAGCTTAGCTTGGAGTAATTGACCGGTTGTCCTATTTCTACCGGTCACATGTGAAGGGGTGTCAAATGGAGGAAAACAGTTTTGATTTTATCCATTAAATAAAAATAAATGTACACTATGAAGTTTGTTTATATGCTTACGATATCCAAGCTTGAGAGGCGAGATTATGTTCAACTCCCTACCTGATATGTAAGCTTATTCCATTTTTTTTCTCGGGAGTCGGCTCAAATTTCGTACCTGTCATTTTTATTCGTATGGTGGAATACAGGATGTGCAGGAAGAAAGCCGCTCTATACATAATTTTTCTTTAAAAGTGTTCCATAATGCTGCCGTACCTGTCGGCTGCGAGGTGCACAGAGAAGAGAATACTAACATACTTGCTTTTGGTTTGCCTGCAGCTGGCTCGATCTTGCCTTTCGTTTTTTTTAGAATATACAGTAGGTCCTGTTAACCCGTTTTTAAAATTGCGTTCCTGTAAACGATATGTATCTAGTATTTCTATGAATGTAGCAACTTTGTAAAGAAGCCTAACCCAAATGAAGATTTTTAAGATGCTAAGTGCATGAAAATATTTCAGTGATATTCATGTGCCGTCCTCAGTTATTTTTGTACAAAAAGCTAAAAAATATTGTTGAACATTCGTAAACTAGCAATTAATGTTATGAACTAGAGGTTATGTTGGCTAAACGTAGCCATACCTAACATGCACCTAACCTCAGACCCAGATGAACCACATATATTACCTGAAATGCCTTTTTTTAAATTGATCCGATTTCTGTCTCTACCTTGCATTGCCCAACGACATTAGGTTTAGTGTGAGGAGCCCATGAGTCAGGGGGGGGGGGATGGAATCTGTCATCTCTTGAGTAGATATCAGAATTTTATGCCAGAGCTATGTTTAAGGAGACATTTCTTGGTAATATTCCAGCAGGAGTGTATTTTTTTTATTTTTTTTTTGCCTGTTACTAGGAGTAGAAGATTCCTATTCGTGTAAGATTCGCTGTTGGACACTTCCATGATCAAAGTGACACGTACTGTTGGTCTTTTACCAATAATGAAATTAGGTAGTTCGATTGTATAGCTTTAAAAAAAAATCATGTCATTGCAAAGATTCGCCTAGTGGTGCATTAAACTAGTATTGGAAAAATAACCTGATCAGATTACGTCAGTTTACAAAAGTAATATATATACGGAATTAAACTTCTTTTGTTTGTTATTATTATTAGTATTATTATTTATTAGTATACGTAAACTCGTTACAGAACACGTGATATTTATTCAACCCATTTGAAAAGATCGTAGTTTATTCATAATTTTTATTCACCGTAAAGGTAAAAGAAAGAAAAAAGTCGTAGTCTTAATGATTCAGCAGCCCTCTAAAAAAGCAGGAACTAAGCTTGGTTAAATTATTGCATCTCCTAGATATTTTCTTAGGGTTGGAGGGGAAAAGGGAGGGAGATATTGATGATTTAACATAGGCTCTGCCATGCGCAGTGAAGGGCATCTGGAGCCAACCTTTTATGAGATGCTGTTAAGCAATTTCTTGCAAATTCCTATATTGTTCAAATTTTCATACATTTTTTTTATAGTTTGACATATTTTTCCCTTTACCCCTCCCTTTATTTAAAGACGTGCACTATATTTTCCCCTTTACCCCCCTCCCGTTATTTAAAGACGTGCACTACGTAAACACGGAAGTATGACAATTGGGTATTTTAAAGAATGTGTTGTTGTGTTTGCTTGTATTCTTAAAGCGTTGCTGAAGTGTACAAGAAGCACCGAAGAATAACCATTTTTTTTTCTTTATTTGTGGCTGGCTACTGTTTATTTAGGAAGGTGCATATGTATTTATCATCGCTTTCCGTGTGAATATTTTTTTTTACAAGTATACTGTATTGTGGAACACTACTACCATTACTATAATATATGGAATTCCTGGGATGAAAAATGTTTAGGCTTTAGTTTATCCCTAAGATCTTAAAATTTTTTCCTTGAGTAGCATTTGGCTAAATAAAAAAAAATTATTGTTCCTTAGTTCATGAATTGTAGCTAAGTTTCAATTCATTCTTCATAGTTAATTTGTAATTATTTCAGGTATATAGGCGTATCTTGTTACAAGTAGATGTCACATTTAAAATATATTTGTTTATATTTTTTTCCCCAGTAAGATTGTATTTAAGTATTGGATATCCATTTCTAAAAGTCAGTTAGATAGGACATGTGTCCGTCCCTTTAGCCATATTTGGTTGTCTTGTCTAGTTTTGATTTGTTTTTGCAAAATTCAATCTCGAAATCATTTGCTCGGTTTTGTATACGGATTGTGGGTTTTAGTACACACGATTTCGAAATAGTTTTTTTTTTTCCTTTGTATTGAATAGGTTTCGTAATTTATGACAATTTGGCTACGGTAATTGATCTTTTTTTTCCTATGTTAGGCTAACGAAACTCGTCCTTTTTTATTTTCAGCTGAGTTTGTTGCTTGGATAATGATAATAAAAATAATAAATGTCTAATGATATGTGAAGCATAAGATCATTTGGAATGATTCTTATACAATACCTATAAATCTGACCCAAATAATGTGAAAAAAGAAAACCCTAAGATAATCATATACATTAATTACCACTTTTTAACAATTGTTTGGCTTATTGGTGAATATTTATTGGTCGTTTGAATAACTAGGTTACTCCTCACTAGATCGCGGTCGCATTGTGTATATATAACATGATGATTACTTTTCAGTCTGCCAACCAGACTTAGTAGATCCGGGTTGTGTGGATATGGTGTAGCTGTAAAGCGTGTTTCTTTTTTTTTCTTTTTTTGTTAGTAATAAGCAGGATCATATGATATATACTGATTTCAATTCCCTGTGTGCATGGTGGAGCAGAACTTTAGTGGTAGTGTTTTATTTTTATTTATTATTTCGCTCATGGGTGATTTGTGTGTTTCTCAGAACCCAGAAGTCACAATAGACATTATTTTTTCATCGGTTCTGTCGCGGTAAGAAACATTTTAGGAAGTCATTTTGCCAGCCCCCCATTCGAACGCCTTTTAGTCGCCTCATATAGGAGGACTTAAAGGGGAGGGGGAGCGATGGGATATCGCCTGAATAGCTGTCGTTTACGAACCTTCACCCCCCCCCCCTCCCGTCCCTACACATTTACCCTGTAATATATGAAGTATTAAAATATGTAAGTGGTCGTAATTTCATGCCATAGTGAGGTGTACATGCGAGAGCTATTCGTTTTAAAAGGCTTCATAAAATGGTTTGTGGAGGGGTTCAACATAATTCTAGTGTCTTAAAAATCTATACTCGTCAAGGACTGTTTCGCAGTTTAAGCAAACTAAGTGCTCAGATGACCTCGTGTGTGCTTTTTTTCTCGTTTTTAATTGCTTACTCCGTGTAATTGAGTATTTACCAAGACTTTATGCAGCCTTTGACACTATTTTAGTATTTTAAGCAAAATGTTATGACGAAAAACTGCGGGCGATAAAAATTTGCATAAGTAAGGGGAAATTAGTATTTTTACACCGAAAAAATAATTGACAGAAAGTGCTCTATTTACAGTACAGGACTAAGTGTTTGAAAATTTACTCAGGGAACAAGTTTTAGGAGGTTTTTGGTAAATTTTTTTAACAGTTAGAAATATTTACATATGCTAGGATATGAGTTCACTACAGTTTTATTGATAACTTATATAAGGATTACTTTTCATCCAGCTCTGCGAGCTTACGTTCCCCCAAATTAGAGCTTATCCAGGTGATTAAATCTAGCACATAGCATTAGGTCAGGAATCTCAAAGTAAGCCTACTATAGTTTCTAGGCCTAATCATTTCCGAGTATCTAGGTAGTGAGTCATACCATATATATATATATATATATATATATATATATATATATATATATATATATATATATATTATATATATATATATATATATATATATATATATATATATATATATATATATATATATATATATATATATATATATATATATATATATATATATATATATTGTGAAAAATCTTTTGACATGAATTCATTTTGCAGCTTGAAGATTTAAAGATGGTGATGTTTAAGTATCGACCTCTGGTATCCAATGGTGTACACACACGCTTCTTGCCGGTCTCATTAAATAATATTGCAACGTCATTTGGAATCCTAACTTATTTTCTTACTAACTTGAATCAGTTTTTTTTCCAGTGCTTTATAAGAATATTTTACCATGTGGCCAAACTTGTATTTTGAATTGTTTTCTTTCAACTACATAGTTTCTAAATAAATGTAGTGTGATCCCAGTAGATCTATAAGCTATGCAGGTTGCTAAGCAGTTGTATGTAAATAGCAACTTATATGTAATTATAGCCAGTAGTTTGAGCCATAAAATGAGCTTTGCAGATACTTTTGCTAAGAGAGCCTATTTACATATACATGTCATGTACCTATTATCTGTAACCAGAGATCTGGAATAGGGTCTTTATGGAGCATTGATAAATGTTTAAACTATCAAGGATATAATAATAATCTAAGCATCCAGATTAGAGGTTTCAGCACAGCGAAGGAGAAAGTGGAATGGTACATGTCTTTATAGCTCTTTACAATAATCACTTTGTTGTCATCTGTAAGATATATATATTTTACTTGGAGAGATTAAGGGTATTTTAATGCCCAAAGGCTACGGTTTTTAAAAAAAGGAAAACATAGAATAATAATAATCACATGCAGTTAAAAAAAAAATATTAAAATATGACTAATATAGTATGTAGTAGTCCTTAGTGATAAATACAATTGTGAATTCCCCACAACTAGTTTTTGCATGACCCCTCCCCTTACTACCCCCCCCCTAGCAAACTAAACGAAGGATCTACTTCTATATTTAATATACTTAAATGTCCTTTTTTTATTTGTGTTGGTAAATTAATGTGTTGATTAGTGTTGAATAAAAACTGCATGCCTAGTGCGTAGTGTACCAGTGCGGTTCCAGGGGACTGTGTCCATGAGTTGTTGCTTTTATTTTTTCATGGTTTTCACTCGAATACAAGATTTTTTTCCCCTTGTTAGGGGGATGTTGGTACTCTTATTTTTCCTTTAGGAAATAATCTTAAGAGGAATAAATTTTTAGGTGTTAGTCTTATTTTTTTCCTTCCTCTTGAATAGAATACGACAAATTGAATTAGGGTTTTGGGTCTTTCTTCCGAGTAGAATATGAAGTGTTGAATCAGTGTTTTGGGTCTTTACATGAATAGACTATGGGAGGTGGAATTTTGAGTGTTTTGTGTTCCCAAATTTTCTTTAAAATGTGTTTTGGGAGTTTGTTTTGTTTTTCCCAGAAGAGAGAATGTCGAAAGAAATAGACACCGGTCTGGGTGTTGACTTCTCTATTCACCTTTTTTTTTGGGGGGGGGGAATAATCCTTTTTTTCCCTTGCACGGAAAGTAAAATGTTGAAAGGAATTAGTTTTCTGGATGTTTAAAAGACCTAAAATGTTATATTGATATTGGCCATTTTTTTCTTTAAAATTTGAGTTCTTGACAGACATTACAAATCGTCACTTTTTGTCCAGCATATTCTTCCTTAATGGGAAATAAAGCTTTGAGTGATTTCTTGGCCTTTTCTTTTTGAATTGAAAAATGGGAATTTCAGGGAATAATATTTTTTTATGGGAAGCTAACTCCTTAAAAAAATAATAAAAAAGATTGCAAAGGAATTGCTGGAATTCTTATTCTTGAAGAGAAATAAAGATGAGAGAAACTGAAGTTTTAGGGTATGTTTTCAATTTATTACACTAGAATGCTTAAATAAGTTAAACCGAATAATAGCTTTCGGGGTGTTGCTACTTTCTCTTCGTAATTCGAATAGATAAATGGATATGCAAAGAGAATGAGTTCTCTGCATGTGGGCCCCCTATTAACGCTGAAAACCTTAATAGAAATGAAATGACTAGTATTATTTGTTTTACAACACATTGGTTGATAGTCTGTATTTTTCCCTTGCTGTAATATAGGCTTTAGTATTTTTGCTGCTTAAAAATGTGTATATTTATTGTTGTATGAGATCCTAATTTTTTTTATAATAATATTCTGTATGTAGAATTTAGAGAGTTTAGGAATAGGCATATTTTTCACTATAGTAGTAAGTAGACTCATCTCTTGTGAGGAAATAGTTATTCTTGCTGACAAATATGTCTCCTTGAGTAATGGGAGGTATCTGTTAATATATATATATATATATATATATATATATATATATATATATATATATATATATATATATATATATATATATATTATCAGAGTAGTGGTGTTACTAATTGAAGGTACAGGACCTTGCAATTTACATAATAGGATCACTTGAAATGGGGAGTCGAGCTTTCATATTCTCCTATTTTTAACTGATTAGTATTCCTGTTTCAGTGTAGTGGAGATAGTGTACAGTTTAGTTATACCTTGTTAAATTTAAAATTGTACTGTATAGATTTTTCGGCAGTACTTTTAAGTATAGTGTAATTGGGTAGTTTACTTTTCTCCTTTATTAAGCTCTGATATAGTCTCCCACCTTTTTACATCCACAAAGCCCTTGTTGATCGTGCAGGCACTCCCCTGGTTTTGCCCTGGTGCAGGTAGAGCCCGGCTGTGTGTGGTGCACTCGCTGTGTCCGCATGCTGTCCATGTTCCATGTCACTAGGCGCTTTTGGCACCCATTATTTATTTACATATGGTATCTCTTCTCTAACAGTTTCTTGGAACCTCAAAAAAAATACTATGTTGTAAAATATATAAATATATATTAAAAAAAAATTCCCCTTGGAAAAAATTGATCATAATTATTCCAATTCCATGTACAACACAAGACGACGGTGAGTACGGTATTCCCTCGAAAAAAGAATTAGCTCTTCAAAGAGGGTGTTTTCATTTTTATTTTTTTTAATTTTGTGTTTGCATCGTCAGTCCCTCATATATATACTTATATATACTTTTTTATTTGATTATTCATTTCCTAGAGAAGTATATATATATTTTGGAAGTTTTTGGGGTTTTGCACTTGAAGCGACTACTTCACTTGGGGCCTCAGGCAATATTTGGACATGTATGGAAAAGATGCCTTGGTTCCTGGTGCTGTAGAGTACAAAATTAGGATTTGGTCCTTTTCATTTCCTTTTTATTTCCATTTGGACCAAATGGCTATAGCCCCAGCCATATAATGTACATTTTTTTTAAATGATAACAATCTTTATAGCTTTCGTAATATATGGTTTTTCAAAATAGCTTTTCCATTAGACACAAATGCTTGCCTTTAGCCTGCATGTATTTATAATTTACGTATTTTTACTGTCTTGTCATTTGTGCGTATTCGTTCTTTGTATCATTCTTTTCTTGTTCTTCCATTGAAATACATACTTTATTCTTATTTGTTTGTTAGTGTATAGAATACTTTAATAAGTTGTAATTTTACATTTTAAAAGACTTATACGTGTTAAAAAAAAACAGGTAGTTTTTCAGGGCATAACTTTTTCATGAACTGAAGGATGAAAGTTAATACTGTATATTTTAAAGTTGCTTCTGAAGCTACTACAGATGGTTTATCATTCACCAGTCAATATGTATCTTCATGCAACCAGTCATCAGTTCGTTCTTGTATATATTAACCTAACCTTATAAAATGATTAGGTAAAGCTCGCCCTTCCTTTTTTACTAAAAAAAAAAATATTAAGACGGCCTTTTAATAAGAAAGTTATCGTTCCTTGTTATCTGATTACTCCCGTGTTTTCTCAGTTAGGTAATTATATTTAAAAAATAAATGTTATGAGACTTATTGAAATAATCATAAATACCATCAGTGTATATACTAAAACTATTTTTAAGAAAATAATCATATAAAAACGGGGTCTTCAGCAAGTAGATATCCATTGATCAGTGTTGACAGATTAATCCTTGAACGATTTTTCATTAGGAGAGACCAGGTCCCTGACTACTTGTAAGTAGGAGAGATATGCTCCCTGACTACTTGTCATTAGAAGAGATAGTCTCCCTGACTACATGTAATTAAGAGATAGTCTCCCTGACTACATGTAATTAAGAGATAGTCTCCCTGACTACTTGTCATTAGAAGAGATAGTCTCCCTGACTACTTGTCAGTAGAAGAGATAGGCACCCTGACTACTTGTCAGTAGAAGAGATAGTCTCCCTGACTACCTCTCACTACAAGAGATAGTCTCCCTGACTACCTCTCACTACAAGAGGCAATGTCCTTAACTCCTAGTCATTAGGAGAGGTCTTTTCCCTGACTACGTGTCATTAGGAAAGGTAGTAGCTTGAATACCTGTCTTTAGGAAAGGTCTTTTTCCTATTTGTCATTAGGAGAGGTATTTCCCTGACTACTGCTTAATAGGAGAGGAAAAATCCCTTACTACTCAACATCAGTAGGATATACTGTAGATCTAAATTTTGACACATTGGAAAAATTATTAATATAAAGTCTTTATTAAAGGAGAGACTGGGCATTAAGTAGGCCTCCATTAAAACCGTTTTAACAGAGAGAGTAGTGTAGGTTATGGATGTCAGTAGTTCATCTTGCCAACCTTTTTTTTTTATATTTTGCCTTGCCAATATATATGACTTTAAATGTGTAACCTAGTTCTTTGTATGGTCAATGGAAATTTTATCTGAATGCTATCAGATTCTGTATTAAAATGAAAGCCCCCGACATAGAGGTTAGCCTTAGGGAAAGCGAGTGTGAATTCTTTCCTAAAAATCCCCCTGAAATTGGAACAAGTAAGCAGGTATCTATTCTTGGCCAGCGTATATGTATATAGGGAGAGTGAGTGTTGAGTGTTGCCCGTCCCCACGTGCCCTCCTCCATTCACCTCCTCCCTTCACGTATAGTACCTCATTCATTTCTTTTAATGCTGTTCTTCATTTCACCGTTGACCTTTTCGCGTAGCTCTTCCTGTTACCCACCCGTCATTTTGCGACTTTAACCTTCCCCAATGTTCTGACAGCCTATATAGCCATCTTGTTGGGTGGGGATAGGGGGAGGGAATCTCTCTCTTACATTCATGTTTAATTCTTTATCCATGTATCTGGATAACAGATATAATAATATTCGTAGATACCCCAGAGAATCGTATTATGTTAATCTTTATGTTTGATGAAAAATAACCTTAGAAGTACCTACTGTTTCTTAAGAATTCCCCAGTAATGCCTACCCGAGATTTTGCTGAAAATTGTATTCTTCAAAACGTGAAACATATAGTTTACACCTCATAAGCCTCACTGTATATTAGCTTTTTAAATTGTTTTTTGTTTGGTTTCCTTAAGGAGAAATTTTGAACGTATTAAAAATAAACCATGTGGCTCTATTATTAAAATGTACTTAAAATTACACACACGCGCCCACTCCACAGAGTTCCAGTCCTGCTGTGAAAGAGAAAGTGATCAGACTGTAAAAAGCCTTGATTTTTTTTAATATATATATAAAGGTGTGTAGGTCAAGGGCAAGTATTGTAATGAGAGGAAGAAGCATTTTTATTTTTACATTTCACTTATTTCTTTGTTGTGTATGCACGTGCCTTGGTAGGACATTTTGATGTCCTTTTCTATGTTTTATTCACCATATCTTTTTTTGTACTTTTTTATCTTCCATTTTCCATGTGTGTTGTTTTTAGTTAAACGAAGCGATTGTCTTCAGTGCAAACAATATTTTGGACTTTCTTGCATGTTGTTTTTCCACATTATATTTAGTCTTTTCCTTTGTATTTCTTTTTGTCTTGTGCTTACGTAAGTATTGTGTGCTCGTAAATATATAAACTTAGATATAATAATTATTAGAATTATAAATTAAGATATGTATAAATGAAATGTCAATTTGTCATTTTAAGTGTTGTAAAGGATTATTTTACAAATATTTTTTTATAAGCTGCAGTCGATGGTTAGATAGAGGGTAAAAGGTGCCTTTTTGACATTTGATGTATAGAATATATAGGATCTTGTAAAGTTGTTACCCCTGAATGCTAACTAATCTCGTGAGTTGTTAGGTTAGGTTAAGTTGGTCAGGCATTAACCCAGCCCAACAGTTTACTGGTTTTTGGATGCTCTTGAGGGTTACTTATCTTTACAAGATCCAAATTGTATTGGTGTTATGACAGCTTAGGTCTTTTTTTTTTTTTCAATAGTTTGCATTTTCATGTTAAATTATCCTTTGAATAGTCTTGATAATAATATCTCAAGTGATTTTGTTTATTGACACTAAAGTAATACTATAGTGTTTTGTTTTACTATCACTGTAAAAAGTACATTAAAGATTTATATGTACAATATTTTATCTCTGCATAGATGCAGTGCAGAAGTTTTATTATTATTAATAGCTTTTTATATGTGAGGAAACACTGTAAACTGGTGTGTATGGTTATATCATTTTTTTTTCCAAATTGGAGTTTCCATTCTTTACTAAAAAATAAGTTGACATTCCTGTCCAATATTAGCTGATGGACCGAATGACATTACCCATGTATGTGACCCATATATGAAACATACATATTTGGCCAGTAGCCGGGATTCAAACGTAGGACACACTGTATCAAGACCTCTGTCTCTTTGAGATATGACGTTTTACTTAAGAGTCGTTTGGGGGTGTATTTGGTCTTAATATCTCAAAATGACTAGCTTTAATGTTGTTTTGGAAAGTTTGGTAAATATGCTGTTTTTAACTCTCAGCATTTTTAATAGTAATTTAGGTGTTTTTGCCTCATATTACATAATTGGAGGAAGATACTCTGGTATAATAAACTCCTTTTTCCCTTGGGTGTTGCAAAGAAGAATGACATTAGTTGTTTAGGAGAGAGGAGGTGGTAGGGGCGGGGTTATGTAGTGTAGGAGGAGTCTATGCTGAGCAACATTGCAGACGAAAATAGATGCAGTATATACAGTATACAGGAATCTACACATGTGGGTCATAAATTTACTGTAGTTTGGCCATATACTTTAATGAAAACCACCCGTACAGTTTTTAATGGTGAGTATAAGGGGAAAACATCCTCTAAAACGTTGTTGTTGTTGTTATAATTATTATTGTTGATGTTGAGACTACTACCTCATTTTTTGTTACACTCATGGCCACCTTACTAAATTTCCGTAAGGTTGTCATATTGAATAAAAATGTTAATTTTAATTTTTGTTCAGCAATGATGATTATTATTATTAGCAGTAGTAGTTGTAGTTTTTTTTTTCCTATTATACCGGTGATCTCGAAATACTGTATGTAATATGCGTCAGCTATAGGAAAAAAAACCGCACGTGTTTGACATTCCTAGTTCATCGCATTGGAAATTCAACATTTTCAGCACAGTCCGTATTTTGGTAGGATCAGACGTCAAGTACTTGCTTGTCAATCCAGCTACAGTGATTGGAATCGACTCCGCATAAATAATTTTGAAAGAATATGCAGCTGACATGTACTCGCAAGCCCTTCCTTCCCATTGGAAAAAAAATCAAAGCCACAAACTTTTTTTTTATTTATTTAATTTTGACGTATTTCTATACCTACATCAACACTGAATATTCTTGGATATTCGTTACACATATTATCCCTTCACATCTGACAAGTCATTACACTCTCCATTTGTTTCTCATTATTTTATGTATTCTTCGTGCCCAGACCTGATGAGGGCTGTTTTATTTAATTATATATTTGGCCCGTTCTGGTGGCACAACCATAAAAAAAATTAATAACATTCGTGAGTTCATCCCCGTGTAACAATAAATAGTATTAAACTTTGGAGTAAAATATTTTAGAAGACGATAAGACATGATCGTCGTGAGTCAGTTCCTGCGGAGTAATAAATAATTTGTATCGGATTTATATGGGGGGGGGGGGGGAATTCGGTAGTCTTAGCGTACAATTTGAAGTTTGATGAATGAATTTTCGGAAGATTGGGGATCTTAGGGGGGGGAGGCTTAGGGGGTTGCTTAAACTAGTGTATTCACAGCTGCCGTTGGTGGGTGACCATATAACGGACGGTCTCTCTCTCTCTCTCTCTCTCTCTCTCTCTCTCTCTCTCTCTCTCTCTCTCTCTCTCTCTCTCTCTCTCTCTCACTGCTATGCGCATTTCTTTGACTAATCCATAAAATGTAGTTTTAGTGTATTTCTTGTCATGGGATTTTGCGTACGTAGAAATGTATTTTAACTTGTACACATCGTATGTTTTGAATACCCATTGCGGTATAAAGGAGACTAAATTCTTTATCAATAAAAGGTCGCTATTCTCTAGACTTGAAGCCAGAGTTTCGTGTTTAGAAGCCCATCCCCCACTGCTTTTATTGTTCCTAAAGACAGGCGCAGAGTTGAACGGGCCTGCTACACCCGTGGCTGGGATAAACTGTTTAGCGAGAAAAACCTTCGTATGTCCCTTTTATGCTCTGCAAGTATTCCTCGTTCATCACGTATTTAATAGTAAATTTATAGCGTGTAGCGTGAGGTGGATGTAATACAAAAATTATTTCAACCGCCGTTTGCGATACTACAGGGGTCTTGTGGACTTAAATAGAACTGTTCAGGACAGTTCGATGTTAAAGTCTTTCTTCTGTTACGGTTCTATTTCTATGCCTACATCAACACCGAATATTTCTGTATATTCGTTTCACATCTCTTACTATCCCTACCCATCTGACAAGTCACTACCCTCTCCATCTCTGTTTCTATGTCCTTTTTTTCCGGGCAGTTATATTTTTCCCCGTCCTCGTGTCACTCTTAAAAAATTTCCCAAAGGCTCTTATAAGTTAACGTATATGGCCCAATAATTGCCTTAAGAGATTGTAGGTAGCGTGGTGCCTTCCAGTTCAAAAAGTTTCATAAATAATTTTGCTATGGAAAAATTGAGGACAGTCAATGTTAAACATTCCATTTCAAGATGCCCAAAAATATCCCGTTTTAAGGCACAAAGGAATAGTATTCTATTTTTTTTTAAAGCCAATAAATGAAAACTTATTTTTTTAAGTAATCGCTATATTACTCATTTGTGAGCCTGATAAATGTTTGTCTTAACAAATCTGAAAAAAAAAACTTCCTTTGTCGAGCTAGATGGCGTTACATGTCAGTCATATAGTAGGAGGAATTTACGATTCCTTCAAAAGACATTTGAATGTGTGACTTTGTGTATGTACTTGCCTGACTTACCATCCAAAACGGTTAGGTTTGCTGGGGGAGGGGGTTGGAGAATAGTGGTGAGGGAGGGAGACGCAAGTTGCGATCAGCACCACAGCCACCACCAGCAACGTCGCATCGCCAGAGATCAATAACGGAGTTCCCAGTAAACTGTCGTCGTGACTCTCTCTCTCTCTCTCTCTCTCTCTCTCTCTCTCTCATTGCTTCAGACTCGGCGATTACTCTACGTATATTTCATAAGATATCCGTTGGTCAGGACCTTTTCCTAGATTGGTTAAATAATCCTTTCAAGTCATAGATGACAGATGTTATCTTAAACCAGTCACTTTATATGACTGACATTTTAAAAACGATATATATATATATATATATATATATATATATATATATATGTGTGTGTGTGTGTGTTATGCACAAATACACACACAAACATGCACATTAGTCAGTGTTCAGGATGTTCAGTTTTCAAAATGACGTCATATCCCACTGAAGCCAGCAGGGTTGCCCATATTGAGCAAAAGCATTGTACTTCAGGGCCTCATCATCATACCCTGCCCATACCCCTTTCCAACGGCTGCTCTCATTGCCAGTTATATGCTCTCTTTTATTTGAGTTGGTTCCTACGACACACGAGAATATAAATGAGGTATGTTTTATTCCCCACCACCTGGAGAATTGGTATTCGTGATAATTATCCTATTGCTACTGTTTTCATTGGCCTAGTTTTATTACTTCGTGACTCAACTGCTAGCGTGGATTCCTGCTCTGTGCACTTACTGCGCATACGTATCATTTTATGTATTTGGGTCGATACTACGAGCTTAGCCCCGTCATGTAAAAGTCATTTCTGCTGTTCTGGGGGTAGAGAGTTACATAGTCTGAGGAGAGAATGATTATCATTGAGATTTTCTGTTAGTGTCCGGTGAAGAACCATGAGTAGAGATAGCTATGCAGTATGCCCTTGCTAATGGAATGAACTATAAATGTTTTATTTGCAAAGTTATGAAGTAAATTCGTTTGCGAGCGTGTATATATATATATATATATATATATATATATATATATATATATATATATATATATATATATATATATATATATATATATATATATATATATATATATATATGGCTTTAATATTTATTTTGAGTTTGTCAGTAGTACTGTATCCAAACAACAGGATCTAGGATGAATCTTGGTCTTGCGTTATCGTCACTCATGTCTAACGTCATCCTAGTCTTTACTATTTTGGAATTAGGATTTTATTTAATCCTTAGTCTTTGATGTCTCGTAGCATCAGTGTCTTGTGCACGTCCCCGTCTTTCAAGTCACGGCATCAGAGCCGGTATGTATGAAGCATTTCAGAGCTCTGACTCTCTTCGAGATTCTTTCTACATACCGACCCACGATCTTGCGTAATCCAAAGTGGTCATATTTCATAGAACCAGTCTCTTGCGTAATCGTAGTCTCTTATCCCACAGACTCAGGATCCTGCTTTTTCGTGATTAAGAATCATAATTATTTGCCTAATCCTCAGCTGATAAGACACTCAGAAAATTTCATAATTTTGGTCCTGCAATTTTCACAAAACCTGGATCTGGTGTAATTATAATCTTACGTAACTCAAAATCTGCATATTAACTAATCCTAATCTTTCATCTCTCTGAATCAGGAATAATATCTTGCGTAACCCTAATCGTATATCACAGAATCCGTATCTCAGATACTTGGAATTTATGCATTAAAGAATCATAATCTTAGTTATTCCTATTATTTTATAACTCACAGAATTAGGATCTTAATACCTTTCTAGTCTCCCATTTCTTATGCAATAGAATTTATTTAATTGTAATCCCCGTTATCGTCTACCACAGAAAATTTGATCTTTTATCTCACAGTAAGAGGATCTTATGTCATCCTGACCTTTCATTTCTCTCACAGAATCAGAACCTGATAATCTCATTCTCAGAATCAGGAAATGACGTCATTCTGAATTTTTGTTCCAGTGAAACCTGAGTATTTCGCACAGGAAACTTCATCCGGATATCCGGTCGGGGTTCGGAATATTTGAGCCGTAACAATTCTCTTTTTACCTCATTGTAAATGTAGTTTTTACGTCATGTTGGCATGTTTCACTCGCGTTATCTATTGTATAGCTGTACAGCAGTAATGTAATAAAGAGCAGATATACAATTCTCTCTCTCTCTTTCGTAGCCTTGTCACAGTGTGTAGGCTAATATACAAGTTATATTTTTTAGTAGACGCGGAACTTTAAAACACGAATAGTCATACTTTCTTTAAGGAAATGTATTTTGCTCTCATTTACTCGAGTGTACTCTTTTTACATACTGAATTGGCAGCGGCTTGAAGACGACGGACATCACTACTGTCCTTTCCACACCCTTTGCATGACTATTAAAAAGTTTACTTTTTCCTCTACGAATAGAGGCGGGCTCCAACTCTGGTTGTAAAAGATGGCAAACGAGTCTAACCCACAGAGCCAAGGAAGCACTAGCGCTGGAAAGGCTATTACTCTTGGCACTCATGTGTAAGTTAGGCACAGTGCATGAGGCTGATATGCGATTCAGTGTCTCTCCCCATGGCTCTGTGTCTTGGAATAGTTTAATAATCAAGGGAGAACTCAATAAATTTGTTGATTTGACCCTTTATTGATAAAATTTGAAATTATTTTTGTTGGAAAAATAGTCAAGTAATACCAGTATTTACTTGTTTTAAATCTGGAGGGATGATTTGCAGGTTATTTACTGACGCAGTTGATTCGCCCGACAATTAGCAACGACAAATGATTCGCAGAGGTTGAATTGAAAGATTTGTAATATATTGGCCAGGGAGGAAATATAAAATTGCCTTTTAAACTTTGCGCTATGTATTCTGACTATTTTGGTCTCGCTAATAACAATATCAGAACCTAAAATTGGAGTCTCTCTCTTATCTAGCCTTAACTAGACCTCAGTCACAGCTTCGGGTTGGAAATTCCATTTGATCCGAATGGTCTAGCCGGGGGGGGGGGTTGTGCGTATGTTCACAATGTTTCTTCAGTGTGAGGTGCAACTAGTCGGCAAGCTTAAAGGTGAGCTTCGGGTCGAAGATGGCTGCTGGATTCGCTAAAGCTTTAGTCAGTCTCTCTCTCTCTCTCTCTCTCTCTCTCTCTCTCTCTCTCTCTCTCTCTCGCTCTCGCATTCGTTCTCAGAAGTCCTACGCCGTGTTAATTGTAAGCCAAGAAATGTTTTATCCGTATTGTTTTTTTATCCAGGTAAAAGTTCTAATATAGTTTAGTTACTTAGAATTTCTCTCTCTCTCTCTCTCTCTCTCTCTCTCTCTCTCTCTCTCTCTCTCTCTCTCTCTCACTCTCACTCTTAACTAGTCTACTTAGTGTTATATGAAACCCATAACTAACCCAGTTCGTTTCCTAAGTGGAAATATTGATTTATAAAAGTTGCAAATCCTGCTCGTTCACATAGTTTCAATGAGGTCACAAACTCCCTTATCATTATGATTATTGAGTAAGCCTCTCAGGGAATGCATTCCAGTTTGTCTCTAACCAACCTTAAGGTCACATGGTTGCGCAACATCTCCAGAGGACACGAGGGATTGTGGGGGGAGGGAGGGAACACTTAAGGGACAGGGTATAGAAAATTCAGTTATGGATAAACATTAGGCCCGTCGGAGATCAATACGGAAAGGAGTTTTTGGGACGCCTTAAAGATGCCTTATTTAAAATATATACGAGGCTGGCTCTCTCTCTCTCTCTCTCTCTCTCTCTCTCTCTCTCTCTCTCTCTCTCTCTCTCTCTCTCTCTCTCTCTCTCATGGTTTCCAGATATCCGACGTCTAACAGTTTCTTGTGTTAGGTACCTATTTTGAAATTATTATTTTTTTAGAGCTTAAAGTATTACATCCTATGTTTTTGTATTCGAAAGTATGGTATCATATTTGAAAAGAGTTGAAGGTTTTTTCAGTGATATTATGATATTTCCTACTTTTCGCTTTTCAAGACTTAGTATTTCCTTAACGGTGCATGAAAAGCAAGGGTAATAGGTATTAATGCTGCTGTTACTACTACTACTACTAATAATAATAATAATAATGATAATGATAATAGTTGTCGTGTCTTAAGTCGTATCTGTTTTTGGATTTTTGCCTGATTAGTACCACTTAATGATGATAATAAGAATATTTGAATTTATCATTAACCTCTCCTAATATGAAGATAATTCCATAATGTTAATGTCCATCATAATACACAAATAACAGAAATTGCATAGAAAAAGGGAATCCCTATTTGTTTC
>JAXCGZ010005673.1:160000-190000 GCA_037179515.1 Halocaridina rubra
AAAAATGTTGAACTTTTTGGAATCACTTTTTTTTTTTTTTTGTGTGTGTGTGTGTACACTATCAATCAAACTTGATGTAATTTTGATCTTTTATTTCATTCTTTAGGCGGATCAACTCACCGAAGAACAAATTGCCGAATTCAAGGAAGCGTTCTCGCTTTTCGACAAGGATGGGGACGGCACCATCACCACCAAAGAGTTAGGCACAGTCATGAGATCTCTCGGTCAGAACCCCACAGAAGCCGAACTCCAGGACATGATCAACGAGGTCGATGCTGATGGTGAGTATTTTTCTTTTTTAAATGAATGTGACACCAGGACGGGCCAAAAAAAAAAAAAAAAAAAATCTGCCCTCATCGGGCCTGGGCACAAAGAAAACATAGAGAGAAACAGGGATGGTGAGTATACACACACACACACACGCATTTATCTACATGAAGACTAACTGCTGCTGATAAACTATAATACTTCTGAAAGTTCTCAACACTATATTGGAGTTTAGTTCTTTGTGGATTACTGTTCACACACATATGTACAACGGTGCTGAGATCTTTCAAGGTTTTACTTAATTTTATAGAGTATTACTGGAGGTGGGCTGCTGTCATCCAAAAGCCGTCCCCGGTATTTAAGATTTTATATGCTTTTGATATCTCATTATATTTCTGCACAGCCTACCTTCATATGATGCATTGGTAAAACTTTTCACTTCGAATAATAGGTTATCAGCAAAGTTGCTCTGATGATAACTACAGTAGTTCACAAGGTCATTATCTATGTAACTGTACTGTACTATTGCATACACTAGACTGTACGAAGTAAAACTTCGAAGCAATTGGAACGAAGGCGACTTCAAAAGTCTAAAAGTAATCAAGTTTTAATTTCTTTCGTTGCTCTCCTCTGTTTTTATTTACATATATTGTAGTTCATCGTGTTTATGTAGTTACACATTTCATGGCCTTTATTTCAAGGGTTTCATATTCTTTAATAACAATGCTTAAGCTTTTAATGTATAATGGTGTTCTTAATAAACGTGCTGAGTTGACAGGGGTCACCTTATGAGATCTATTCTCTCCATATTCGTAATGATTGGTAAAAAGAATATTATAGGGATCCAACATGGAGTTTAAATCATGACTTTCGGTGGGATGTATGTGTTATATCTGCTTGTGTGTTCTGTACCACTCCTTACATCTTTTGAGTTACTCACTTCACTTATTAATAAGATGAAGGAATTAATACAACACAAGGTAGCATCTATCACGAGCATTATTTAGCCATTAAAACCTCTAAGATTTAAAACCTGAACCTGTATAGTTGGGAGTCAGACGCCATATCCACCGAACGAGCAAATAAACCGTTTGCCACGGAGGTATCCCTTAAGTTTCAACCACATGGATTATTACCCTCGATCTACAACGCTGATGGATGTGGTCGAGTAGTTTAGAGGAACACGTGGTTGGTGATATAAATATTCTGGCAAAGGGGAGAACAGACATACGCACACAACTCTTGGAGGGGGGGCCCCCACATGAGATTTTGGCCCAAGAATGTGCTATGGGATTGTTACTTGAGGTTCTCCCTGGTGCTTTACTTGAGGTTCTCCCTGGGGCATTATTTAGAGGTGGATCTCGTTGAATAACCTCAGGGGTTATTTATATTAACGAGGAAAGTCACCTAACCGAAATTAACTTAACCTAATCTAACATTTAACTTCACATGGAGTTCTAAGGGTTACTCAGCCTCTGAATTTATATCGCACAACAGTCGTGAAATTTTAATATCTTGAGATCGATTGTTTTCATTTACGAGAATTCCGTTTAAGAAGTACAACTCCTCATAGTGTGCAAGGTACGAAACCCCTAATTAGGAAGGTATGGTGGAAGTGGGTTAGATTAGTGTAAATTTTAAAATTTTGAATTTTTTCATTGACTTAAACTACTTTGTCACAAATACTATTTTTTTTTTCTCTGCCGCTCTGAGCTTTCATCATTTAATCGTTAGATGGAAAACAAACAGGTCATAGAAGCATTTTCGGTAGAAATTAACGTAAAAAAGAAAATCTGAATAGCACCAAAAAGTAGCGTAAAAAGCATGTGCTCCGTTTTATGTATCACATTGAATCCTCATGAATGGAGATAGAGATATTGGAGCATGGGATTAAGACTGGATACCCTTTCTAACGTCCAACGGTGAGCTCGAACCCGCGTCAGTCGCCACCCGACTCGCACGCACTACCATTGTGCTGCCGTGACCCCAACTAGAAAACGTAAGTACTGGTATATAATACCGACCTTCACCAGGGCCACACATCCATAGATGTGTATCCCCTCTTTTTCCTTTTCCTTTTTCTTAGCTTTTTCCTTTTCCCCTCTTCTTAGCTCTTTTTCCTTTTCCCTTTTCTTAGCCCTTTATCCTTTTCTTACCCCCATTTCCTTTTAGCTCTTTCCTTTTCTTATCCAGTTTTCCTTTTAGCTTTTTTTCCCTTTTTTAGCCCTTTTCCCTTTTAGCTCTTTAATTTTCTTAGCCCTTTTCCCTTTTATTGGCACTTTTTCTTTTTCCTTAACCTTTTTATCTCCCTTCTGCCCTCTTCCCTTCCCTTAGTTATTTTCCTTTCCTTGCTCGATTTTTATTCCTCTTCAGTAAAAACTTTCCCTTCCCTTTGCTCCTTTACCTAATTTTTTCCTTTTTCCCGATTTCCTACATTGTTCCTTTTTCCCGATTTCCTACATTGTTCCTTTTTCCCGATTTCCTACATTGTTCCTTTTTCCCGATTTCCTAAATTTTTCCTGCCCCTTTATCCCTTTCTTGTCTTCTTCAATATTCCATCGTTCCTTTTGCTCGTATTACTCTCCCTTTTTCTTTCCCTTTTTCCTTTCTCGTCCCTTCTCACAGATTTTTCCATTCTTTTTTGCCGTTTCCCCCATTCTCTTTGTCTCTTTCACCTCAGTCCTTCCTTTCCACTTTCTTTCCTCTACCCCCCTCCCCATTTGATTCGCCGGCTAAGGGGTATTGCTCCCACCTATCAGCAACTTGTCATTATCTTCAGATGTAAATAATAATAATAATAAAGTTAATTGCGAACTACAGCTCTTGACTGTCGTCTCTATCGTCTCTTTTATTGCGCATTTATTTTTATAAACTCAGAAGAAGAATGATGACTGTTGAGTGTAGACACCGGATATTTTGCTATTTCGTTGGGATAGGTTATGTTGGATTGGTTCAGTAAAATTAGGCAAAGTTGCAGTCGTATAACTTTTTTTTTTATTTCCTTACAATAGACACCTCATATATAATATATATATATGTATATATATATATATATATATATATATATATATATATATATATATATATATATATATATATATATATATAATATATATATATATACTGATTTTTTTTCTCCCTACAATGGCAGTGTTTTAGGTTGTCGTTAGATGTTGGAGATTTAAAGAAATGATAGTAGGCCACGAATTCTTTCGTATTTAACTGAAAACGTCTTGGGTTAGGTTATGTTCGATTAGGATTTTAAAAGGACTTTCAGGGAGAACTTGTTTCTTGACCCAGGATATAGAAGTCATTGTTGGATGACTACATTGTGTCACGATTGCCTGATTTAAGTTGGTTTATAATTGGATTTTGGTCGCGTTTCTTCTTGTGGATATTTATGTACGTTTCCACTTGTAGAAGCAATCACTTTCTCCATGTTTTTTTTTAATTGGCTCACATGTTAACCATGTGTCTCAAATGCACCTACAGCAATTGTTTGGTCAAGTTATTGGTTACTGTAGTGCTAATAATACATTTTACTGTAACATTTATTCGATTGGTATATTCTTTTTCTTCATTTCGAGTCCTAAAATATACTTTGCTGTCAATTATATACATACAATTCTTTAATGAGAGGAACAGAATGCAGTCCTGTATACTTACGGTATGCAAAAGCATCTATAATGTCTACTTGTCTGTTTGTATCTTTCCCTATTTATCTATCTATGTATGTGTATGTGCGTAGGCACAAAGTATAGTGCATGAAAAGATTACAGTCAATGGCTTTTAATATTTTCAAGACCTGTTTGTGAGTACGAGTTTCATGCTAATATACTAACATAAGTAGTTCAGAAGTTGAAAGTAAAGAAAATTCGTATATATTAATCTTTTATAAATCACTCTTGATTACTAATCAAAAATAGAAAACCTGAAAATTAATTATAAGATTTATCTCTCAGAATAGAAATACTTATAATTCATAATTAAAATATCATCCACCTGCCTACGTGGAATCCGTACAGAGGTTGATAATAGGCAGGTCTCTCTCTCTCTCTCTCTCTCTAATTCCATTAATTGAATGACGCAGAGCTCCCATCATGCGTGCATAGAAGCAAGCAAAAGACATTTTTTAAAACCATTCACCTTATCAACTGACATTGTGCCAACTCTCTCTCTCTCTCTCTCTCTCTCTCTCTCTCTCTCTCTCCTCTCTCTCTCTCTCTCTCTCTCTCTCTCTCTCTCTCTCTCTCTCTCTCGAATTGGTTATTACTGTGCTTTGGCTCGCCAAATGTCTTTCTCCTCGCTGCCAGGGGTGTTGAGAACTTTTAGGATAGAGCTTTGCCAGCGCTCGAACGCTATTCTTCTTGATCATGTTATGTAGTCATTGTTATCGAAGAGAAAGTCACGGTGAATTGACGGGTAATTTTACAGTTTATCCTTTTAATTTTTAGTCCTCATGACCAGTCAGTTAGGTCTTGCGTAGGGATCACAATTTTTTATTTCATTTGACAGTTTCTTCTTCAGAACTTGTCTTCTTCTGTCAGTCATTCAATTGAGTTGACTGTTTTATCAGTAAACAGTTAAGTCATTAAAATTCGTTTTACGAAATTAGTTTTGTCACCTGAGAAAATTCTTGCAACAGTCGTTCAAAATGATTAATGGAGTTCACTCACCTAGTAAAATTTCTCTCTCTCTCTCTCTCTCTCTCTCTCTCCTCTCTCTCTCTCTCTCTCTCTCTCTCTCTCTCTCTCTCTCTCTCTATCAAGGCCCTATTCTTAAAGAGTGTAAACCTAGGATACCATATTGTTAGTTAGCTAGTCACAAATGGATTTCATAAACGCACCTGACGAGGTTCTGTGTATGGTTAGGATCCCGCACGGGATCCTAACCATACACAGAACCTCGTCAGATGCGTTTATGAAATCCATTTGTGTCTAGCTAACAAACAATATGGTATCCTGGGTTTACACTGTTTAAGAAATCGGGCCTAAATGTGACAATTATGTAACCCTTATACGGCTTATATGAAGAACATTACCCTCTCCTTACTTAAATGGTTTTGGCTTAAAAGACAAATCGAGCCACCCATGATCAGGATAAGTTATGGAATAGGTTAGTGCTTTGCTGTCGGTGAATTTTCCCGTAACTCAAGCGCTTTTGGGATTCAAACTCGTTGTTTGTAGTGAGGTAGCCAGACACTACATCCACTGAGTTGATGAGGGTGGGCGGTTGATGTATTCCCAGGGGTGAATGGGTACACGTACTGCGTTCAGTAGTAATTGAAGGTACAACATGTGGGTTAGATGGTTATATTGCCCACTGTATGAACTATTGTCCGAACTTGTGTCCACCGTTTAGTAAACATGAGTTATTTATATGGTTGTTGTTGTTATTATTTAAGGAGTGAGGATTATTCCTGTCAGAAATTAATATATTGCATTCTTAGACTCTTCTAAGTCATAATATGAATGATTCTTTTACTCTTATTTTAATTATGAAATAAAGATTATCTATAAATATTAAGATGAAAGGCTTGTTTTTTTTTTTAATACCCATGAACAATTTGCCTTGCCGATAATGTTGAAGAATAAAGTAATATATACTTTTTCGCTGAAAATATGAATTAATGTTATATATATATATATATATATATATATATATATATATATATATATATATATATATATAAAGGATTAATATTAAAGCCGATTTAATGAGCCAAGTAAAGAAAAAAATCTTGTCAGAAAGCTTGAGAGGACAGAAGACGCGAGGCTGGACAGGGTGCGGTGGAGCCCATGCTAATTAACTTTTTTTTATAATTGATTTGACCTTGCTTGTTTCATTGGAAATATGGTCGTCTCTAAAAAAAAATATTTATTCCTTGTACTAACGTGCAAACGTGAAATACGTACTCATGTATGTGGAACGTAAATAAGATTTGACCGGTATCCAGTATACTAGTCATCCTGACTCACCCAGTATGAGTTCAATTCTTTGAGAGGGAGCTCTTGACGCTTCTCAGAGAGAGAGGCCACTTGAGAATGTTAGCGGTCTCTCTGATCGGTGTTGCTTCCCCCCCCCCTTTTTTTTTTAATTGCGCAAGCTTAATGGATGAGATGTTTTGGGTGTGTGATGGAACAATATCTATAAAATTTCGCTTAGGGATACCAGTTGTCTTTCGTAACCGCTGTTAGCTCAGGAAGCTCAATGAAGTACACAATTACATTAGTGAGTTATTTCCTCCCCGTTAGGAGGTAACTCTTTGTCAAGTCAGCCCCAAAAAGTACACAAATAAAAGTGTGGAGTATCTGTAGGAACAGTATCTTGGAGTTCGCCATGACCGTTCCTTCTGCTGCATCTTCCTGCATTCCATCGACATGAGTGGCTTTGGTAGATACCCAATACCCACTTAGAAACCGGGGGAGGGGGGGGGGAATGAGGAAGGGACTTTGAGGTAAAGGGGATTAGAACAGTGAAGAAGAGGAAGAAGTCTCCGTCTTCGTCTCAGAGCACATTTTGGCAGCCTCGATGCCGGCACAAGAATTACGTTGATAGGTCTTATGTTGGTGTGGATAAATTCTCTCTCTCTCTCTCTCTCTAGCTTGGGGCTCTTTCCCGTAAGCACAATTAGGTAATCACACGCACTTTCTCAAGCCCGAAATTATTACTGTACTGACTTTCCATCATTAGTACCTTTTTCTCGACATTGTTGAAGTAGTCTTGCAATTTAGTTATATATATATATATATATATATATATAATATATATATATATATATATATATATATATATATATATATATATATATATCACTTGGTATGTATATTAAATCTGGAATGTTGTGTAGACGGGTCTAGGTCAATACTAGATCCAGAAAGCATTTTACTGCCGAAATATATATAAATTTATAACAAATTGATGAGTATTTTATGACAGTGCCGGATGATCGAAAACTATGTAATAGTATATATCCTGTTATTCAACCATTCAGGGGCTTCAGATATGATACATATGGATGCCTTCTCCCACAGCATAAATAAAACCCATGAAACTGTTGATGAGTACTTAATAGCTGTCAGGTGAACCTCCAATTCTTAAAATAAAGAGAAAAAAAGGTGGTTTCAACACAACGGCCTGGGACCAAGGATCACTGAACGCATGTTAATTAGACAATTTTTCTGTGTAACAAAAAGTATTGGACACGTGACCAAATTATGGTCAAATGACTTTCTTTTTAGTGAAGGTAAAGAGTAGAAATGAAGGTTTTGAAATTCCAAACACAAAATTCGTATTCCTGTGGCATAACTTTCTTAATAGCTTTTCTGGTTGTTGTTATTATTATTATTATTATTATTATTATTATTATATTTAAGAGATATGCGAATGTATTATTAGTTGGTAAAACTAATATCAATATTATTATGGCTATTTTTTTATACAGAGGGGGCATGAAAGTGTCGAGTTATTATTTTTGTAGCCTCAGTTTATATTAATAATAATAATAATAATTATTATTATTATTATTATTATTATTACTACTATTATTATTACTATTATTATTGAGATATGAAAAGTACGTGTGGGAGTTTTTTGGCATCTCTCCCATATGATCATACAGTTTATAGTATCACCTGCAATTGACTTTTTTTCTTTTAGCTTATTATATAATTAATGCATGCTGTATATATTTATTTATTGATTTGACATTTTCCATATATAGAATTTTTTTGTTTACTGTATTTTTTTTTACTCGTTTATAGCCCTAATAGCTTACTGCTACTACTAGTAGCTATTTAAGAAGGAAGTTCGTCACCCTAGCTCTGCTGCTGCTACTACTACCACCTGTATTCCGACTAATACTGCCGTTATTTGTTATTGCTAATACTATCACTACTGTTGCCACCATTGCTCTACAGCTAGTACATCAACAATAATTTTAATCATACACTACGTTTGTGGCGGTGTTTCATACTAGAAATGTACAATGGAATGTCGCAAAGAAGAGCTTGGGCAACTGTTAGTGGGGTTCGACCTCTTGTCAACTCACAATACTTGTGAGATGTTAGTGGCTGTTGGACGTCCTTCATGAGCTCGGGCTTCGATAAGGGAATACCCTTTTGGCACTTGATAATTATAATAACCATAGTAATAATAATAATATTAGTCTTAAAATAATAATAATAATAAGTCATAGATAATAATAATAATAATTTGGCAGGTAAGCAATAGAAGGAGAGGGGGAATTATTTCACTCCTGGAAAAAAAGTAAAGTTGGGAATCTTGAAGAAAAATTGACACATTGTTGCTCGTGGTAGAAAGGGAGAGGGCAAAGATTAGGTAAAGTTACTCCATTCCTAAGAAAATTAATGGAATAGGAATGGAGGCAGGTACAGGGGCTATGATCTTTGGATGCATGAGGAGGGCAAAAGTTAATGTTACAATCTTGGTTACGCAAACGAAATTTTCCATCTTTGATTGAGTAAAATGGTCTAAGTTGGAGTTCTATCACTGAAATAAAAGTTTCATCCCTGAAAGAAAGGAATCAAATGTAGTGGACTGGTGTTCCATCCCTGGAAATGAGTAATGAAATGTTAGTGAATGGTGTTCCATCCCTGGAAGGACGGAATAAAATTTGGGGGATTGGTGTTCCAATTTCTGAAGGAAATGAATAAAAAGAGAGAGATTGTATTTATCCTCGGAAACTGCCAAGAAGAATGAAATTGGTGTTCCAACTATATGCAGTGAATAGATGGAATGAGGGATGGCTGTTGCATACCTGGAAACAAGGAATTAAAGCTAGGAATTGTTACATACTTGGAAAGAAACGATTAAGGGATAGCTGTTGAGTCCCTGGAAAGGAAAAATTAATGGAGAGAGATTTGGGAACCAAGAAGAAAATGAACGTTCCAGTCCTGAAAACGAGAGAATAAATGCCAATTTAATTGGTGAGAGGAGGAACATTGGGGGTAAGATAAAGCGTCTGTGCATGTGGGAGTGTCGCCGTTCCACTTGGCACACGGCACTGGGTGCCAAGGGTGCTACCCCTGGGCACTAGGATTAATGGCCTTGTAAAAGGAGAGAAAAAATTTATATTTATGCAGAAATTATGCACCGGCAACATTTATTATTATTAGTAGTAGTGCAGTAATAGTAGTAGTATAATTTCGATACAGTATTATTATTATTAGTAGTAGTAGTATTGTATATTTTTGTTATCGAGTTGTATTGGACATGATAGTCATAATTTATTTTCTCTCTCTCCTCTCTCTCTCTCTCTCTCTCTCTCCTCTCTCTCTCTCTCCTCTCTCTCTCTCTCTCTCTCTCTCTCTCTCTCTCTCTCTCTCTCACATATTGGCACGAGAGGCAGCATAAGGGACACGTGATATGATGACGGTTGTTGTCTTTATTTCCTGTAGCAATGACTTTGAATACATTTCTGTTCATATGAATAATAATAATAATTATAAAAATCGGTAATTATTATTATGATTATTATTTTTTATGATTATTTTTATTATAGAACTATAGTAAGTATAGAATTAATTCAAATAGTTTTTGTGCTTATAATTGAGACTTGCTGTCCGAATGTCACTTTTTTTTGTTTCCCACTGATCTGATACACATTTTTTTAAAGATTTTTTTTTTTTAAATTTGTCTCCACTGGGACTCGAAATTGTATGTTTTGTTTGCCGTTTTATATGTCACTGTTAATCCCCATTCGAAAAGGATGGACACAGGTTGAAGGTCTTGCACGTTGTCCCCTGTTGTAAACATTATACTAGCTTTTATTTTCATTTTTTATTTGCATCTAAAACATTACATGGGGCCATATGCCAATCGGCAATCCCAGATCTACTTTAGGTTCGAAACCCACTTGGCTTGGAAGGGTTAAAGATTCGTCTGGCAGCCTTTAAACCCTGTACCCGAATCGAAGATATTGAAGGTTACACGACTCATCTGTCGTTTACCAACCCATGCCAACTAAGCATGATTAATGAGTACACTATTAACAGAGGCAATCTCTTAGAAACAAAATTCTCTACTAGCATTTGCACGAAATTAGGCATTTCTCTCTCTCTCTCTCTCTCTCTCTCTCTCTCTCTCTCTCTCTCTCTCTCTCTCTCTCTCTCTCTCTCTCTCTCTCTCTCTCTCTCTCTCTCTTCCCCATCCCCATATCCCTCCATTTCGTATATCATTATTTCATGTCATGTTTCCACGAAATTTGTCCTTTTCGTAGTTATTCGTGATTCCTAGCTAAAGGCTATTATTTATCGTTCCCGTGTTCTCCTCGATTTTGGGAGATCTTGCAGAAGGGAGGGGATAGGGGGACGAGGTATTTCATGACAGGTTTAAGTTGAGATGCCGCATTGCCGTCCTCTGGCAGTTTGACACAATGCCCTTGTAAGTGTAGGAGGGTCCTCCTCTTCCTCCTTTTTTCTTTTTCTGTTTCTTTTTTCTGCTTCTGTTCCTTCTCCTCCTTGCTTCTTTGGGTTTTTACCCTGTGAACGGAGAAGATCTTCCTTAATTTCTTGTCTTGTATATCACTTTAAACATTTCTCTTCCCCCGTCCTCAATCTTTTTTTTTTTCCTCCGCTATTTGGTTTTAATGTCTTGAACAAAAAGCTTTGGTAACTCTCTCTCTCTCTCTCTCTCTCTCTCTCTCTCTCTCTCTCTCTCTCTCTCTCTCTCTCTCTCTCTCTCTCTCTCTCTCTCTCTCTCTCTCTCTCTCTCTCTCTCTCTCTCTCCCCGAAGCTGGTGCCAGAAATACGCAATCTCAGTTATGAGGAGAGGCCGAGAGAATTAGACTTTCCATGACACGAAGCTAGAAGAACGATGGTGACGGTTTTTAAATTCCTTCGTGTTTATGACAGAGTGGATAAGGATCGATATTTTGTTATGGTTGGCACTAGGACTAAGAGGTTATAATTTGGAACTTAGTAAGAAAACTTCTTTGCAGGTTGTAAGGAAGTACCCCCCCCCCCCACTTTTTTTTTAAAGTAGTTGATGATCGGAATTCGCTAAGCGAGGAGGTAGTTAGTGCTAACTCAATCCATAGTCTTAATGACAAGTATGATAATTATAACTTAAGTACAAAAATTGAACCGACCAGGAGACGGAGAGTTACGAGCATATGGCTCTTTCTCGTAAGCACAATTAGGTAAATAGGTCATTTTTACACACTTTTTAGCTCTACCTCCTTTTCTCCTCCTCCTCGCTTGCTTTAGAATTTAATACTTTTTGAACAAGAAATTCTTTTAATTCGAATTTTGTTGGGAGCTTCATTTCCTCTCCTTATTCTCCTCCATGTCCTCCACATCTTCCTCCGTTCCACCTTCTCTTCTCTTGATTCTCTGTATAATTGTAGTAAATGCGATTTTCCTCTGTTCTTTTTTTCGCGTAGTTATTATTCTAAGATGCAGTCATGTCGTATTTATGACAGTAATCATATATATTTTTAGTGATAAATGCACCCTGTTAACTGGGATCGCTTGTAAATACGTTTAGATTAGGGACACACATTATATCTTTTATTTATAATCTGTCAAGGCGTACGGTGATATTTTTTCCCTCGGGACATCTTCCCCACAGTGATTAGAACACTCGACTCGGGTAATGACCAACCCGATTTCAAGGCCGCCGCAGGGCGCTAGGAAGGGCTTCCAGCCTTCATTCCTCAGCTGCAACAGGTCTCTTCACCCCCTTAATAGGGATTAATAGTTACACAAAACAGCAAACAACAGCCGTATTTATACATAAATGATATATTCCACTCACTTTGAGGGGGGGGGGGGCCTCTGTCATACTTAGTTTCAAATATAGAGGAAAAACCTTCCGTCACCGACGCACAAACACTTGCACAGTAGATATTGCAACATTGGTACACCTGCAAAAGATACTTATAGACTCTAGTAAAGATAACACCTCTTTCACTAATGAATATAATTTTGTTGCCAACTTTTCGTTTTATTCTTAATTTGTGTTTTTGTACACTAACCCAGCCCAACCTAACCTAACTTAATTTTAAAAGTATGATCAGGTAAAGATGACATCTTTTATTTATGATAAGAGGGATTAATTTGAATTGATTCTATTACTGGTTCTATTTGTATTTGCAAATAAGTATAGGAGTATGCTGATAATATCGGTATGTACTAGCAAACACACACACACACACACACACACACACACACACACACACACACACACACACACGTAATACTGCCGCAATAGTACTACAGCCAAAGCTCAAGAGTTCTTCTGGCAAAGTTGGCTGGGGGTCTCGTGCTCTCCTGTACTTTGAATTATCCGCATTGTCTGTATATCATTCGTTGTTTGTCTCCAGGTTTTCTAATTTGTGAGTCAGAAATATGTGACTGTTCATTTTAATATACTTAATGCAGTTTCATGCCTGTTTCTAAGCTTTTATTTGTTCGTGTCTAATGATATGTAGGTAACAATGTGGATATCTCTCTCTAAGGTTTTTTTTTTTATTTAGTTTCGTTTGTTTTTCTGCTGTAAGGATCTAAACATTGGTCTGTCGAAATGTCTCAATAATTGGTTGGATTTTTAATTTTTGTACTTCTTTATATTTATAATAATCTTAAATGCTGCTGCTACTACTGCTACTACCACCACGAAGGTAGTGGAGCCAATACTTTCGTTAGTCCAGATAACTGTAAACAGACAAAGCATTTATTCAGACTAAGAAATTAAACTAGTCTTGTATGGACTCGGAAAATAAACTAAACACAGAAAGGAACCCGTGTTTTAAGTTACCATGGTATTGATGCTTCAAGTAAGAGACTAATTCTTGCTTGAACTAGGACGAGAAAACAAGTAGGCTAAGAAAGGAAAACAAAATATTGGAGGGGGCTAAGATAAGGGAACTGGTCATTTCCTCTCATAAGAATGATTGGGTAGACCAAGCTACGTGAGAATCAGTCTTTCTTGAACTAGACTAGAAAATTGGGCTGAATTAGGCGCATTGAAAACAAAGGAAAGACGAGATGGAGTGTGTGTGTGGTTAGTCTAGTAAAACGTTTAAATATGTCCTCGTCGTATGAGGAGAATGGGAACAGTGGCGAGAGACTGGCATGAAGTCAACCTAATGTCACTCCGTGAATGTCTGTCTTCTTTTTATTTTTGGATAGTCTCACAGCTTTTAAACAAGTTCATATTGTTCAATGTTTACAGAGCTCGTGGGGGAATTAGAGATCTGTGTTAGCTTTTGACACATGTATTTGGTTTAAACATAAACAGTACTGTCTGTCTTGACATTATCAAGTTTTGCTCTGCCCAAATCAGGATTTTAATACTTATGGTTTTGTTTCCTCTATGACTTTGGTAAAGGCTGTTCAGGAGAGCAAGCCCAAGGTGCTCCTAGGGTATTCATGTCTATAAGGCAAGTCCCCTAAGTTAACAATTTACCGGGTTGTTCAACTCTACGTGGTATTCTGGGGGTTACTGATCTTTATAAGATTTTAATACTGAGTTTTTAGACACATGTGTTTATGGTACTTAAATGTTCTTCATTATGTATATACCGTATATGGTTGTCTGTAGTGTGTGGAGTGGAGAAAACCGAGACCGTGGTAGCTCAGTGGTAGAGTGCGCGTGTCGGGAAGGGACCAAGATCAGTTCTAGCCCACCCCGGTGCTTTAGGAATGGCATCCAGCCTTAATCCGCCAACTCCAACATACGTGCCTACCCCCATTCGATGGGGGCTAATTGTGACATGAAACGGTGCATATCAATGTCTTTAGTTGTCATTCCTAGAGCGATGCATATATAAGTTCGTAATTATAATGTAAGTAAATAATTACTTTTAGATGAAATTCTTTGGTCTGACGAATTTTCAAAGCCAGAGGCATCCCTTTGCAAAATTCGAGCCCGGAGGATTGGATGGGTCAGTGGGGTAAATATTTTTCTTGGCATGGAGAAACTCATTCTTACCTCTTGCGAATCTTCCCACACTTCCACCCATCCCTGTCTATCATCACCACCCCCTAGCCTGCCTACGCTCTCTCTCTCTCTCTCTCTCTCTCTCTCTCTCTCTCTGTGTGTGTGTGTGTGTGTTTGTCTGTGTTGATGTAATCACTAGTGTGTTTTCCCTCCTCGGGCATACTGAACCAAGTCACCCATTCACCCTCTTGCGAATCCTCTCATTTCAGTCCTCACCCACCTCAACCTCCCTCCCTCTTCTCGTATAATTACTGTATGATCCTCCCTCTTCAGGCATAGGCTAAAGGAACTATGTCTTCACTCCTCGCTTCCCCTCTCTTTAGACTTAATTACTCTTGGGTCGACCCCTCTGGAGATCGTTACCCCAGAGGGTGGGTGTAATTTGTCATCAGGGTGAAAGGAAAAAAGAATGGGTTCGAGTCTGGTGAATGACAAGTTGTGGTGTCGGATATTACTAATGATTCTCAAGAGTTTTGTTTGCTGTTTTATACGTCAGTATTAGTTCCCATTATGAGGTGGACACAGGTTTGAGCTGGGGAATTTAGGCTGGATGTCCTTCCTCACTCACCATGGTTGGTTCAATCGTAGGTCTGTCACTTACTGAGTAGAGTACTATACCCACTGAGCTACCACGATCTCAATCTCAGAATATTTGAAAGGTTTGATAAAGGCCGAGGTAATCTGAGGGTTGCATTTATATACAGATATTTTATAATCATGACTATATTTTCAACTTGGCCCTGTTATTCGTGGTAGTATCTAACAATAATAAAGTTCTCAGATAACTACTTTCTCGTATGTCCCAACCCAACACCTTGTAAAGTTTATTGAAAGGGAACGGAGTGAGGAGGTTGAGACAGTGATATTGCCTACAATTTATATTTTTTTCGTGAAACACCCGTAAGGTGAGAGGCGGAGAGGTAGAGTTCCTCCTTCGGTAATTCATTCTCTCTCTCTCTCTCTCTCTCTCTCTCTCTCTCTCTCTCTCTCTCTCTCTCTCTCTCTCTCTCTATTGTCATATCTAACTAGGTTTGTGGCCACTTCTAAGGTAATAGCACTAATGTAACATCCAGATTTTACTATATTCAGCGTAAGTCATCTTATTTGTCAATAATAATAGAATTTTTTTTATTTTTGGTTTGGTAGTTTTCAATCGTTAGATGACCTTGCCAGAGGTGAGATTTCCCGTAAGTTTATGTCTCTGTGGCCTTTATAAAGTGTTTGTGCGTAGTGGGATATATTTATCGCCTTGTGTAAGCATAACCTCTGGTCACCCCTCCCATATACTTTCCCGTTTTAAAACCATTCTTTTCCCTCTCCACCACAGCTGTTGTGATTTTGCGTGTAAGATAGAGCTTAGTTTTGTCATTATTCTCATATACATTGCTCTAGGTAGCTGCTGGCGAATATGCGTGCTTTGACTCTGTCACCCCCTCTACGTTGGGGATTGCGGCCATTGTTTATGCACTTTGAGAACTTTTACCATCTGACCATGTTTACTTTAGGTTTGGGATGACTTGAAAAAATGTCGCAGTGGCTCACTTTGGTAACAATGTTGATCTAGTTATGACTGGTTCTCTCTCTCTCTCTCTCTCTACCCAAAATAAAATGCATAGTCACCACTTATATGTCAGTGGTGACATATACCTTATCAATATTACATTTTTGGGTTCCCTCACAGGGGATTGCGGTAACTCAGTGGTAGAGTGCACTAGCCGGGAAGTGACTAATGTGGTTTCGAGACCACCACTTTGGGTCAGGAAGGGCATCCAGCTTTAGCATGTGTCTTCCCCCCCTTTAAATGGGGACTTATTTTAATGCCAAAATGTTCCTAGTATAGCTCCTTGCTTGGCCCCTTTTAGTTTTAGTTGCACTGTATATACAGTATGTGATAACTGCAGGCGGATCTTGTAGACTCTTCTATCCTTTAAAAATATCCCCAGGAAATGAAGTAAAGGGAGATTTGCCTCTGAAAATGAAACAAATGGGAAGTTGCTTTGCATAGTTAATTAAAAATGGTTTATACACTTCCAATATCCATTTTAGTTATGTGATGGTTAAAATTTCTAAATTTTAAGCGAAAAGTACAATACCACCGAGTCTTGCCTGTAAACAGCATAAAAGATATACAGGGGGTCCTTGGTTTACACTGTCCTCGAGTTACTATGTTTCGTGGTTGGCCTATATTGTCTCCCAAGTATAAAGCAGATTCTTCTGACAGCAGTACTTCAAAGAAAAGGAAAGCCATCACCATGAAAGTGAAATTATGATAGTGAAATGCATGGAAAAAGGAGGAACTTTAGTACTGCATTAGCGTAAATGCTTAGTTAGGTGTTTCAGCTTACACTGAAAACTGGGTTACATCACATTTCAGGAACAGAAGTCTGACGTAAATCGAGGACCTCTTTGTATCTTGGAACCGTTTTTAATGCTAGGATTCTTTTAAATACTCTTATTTCTGCAAGACAAATTTGCTCTTCATCGAAACCTTAACTCTTAAAAGTTTCGCCCATGTAATGATATGCAGTGCTCCTTGAGCTTAGTGAGTTCAATGATTTGCTAGTTAATGTACATGATACAGTATTCATATTTTGTTATAAATTAATATTTAGATAGTTACATTTTAATAGGACTTTTCGCCTTGTCTTGTGGGCTTGTTCTGCCATATCTACCCGTCCTTTATGCCGTATGAACTTATTTATATATATATATATATATATATATATATATATATATATATATATATATATATATATATATATATATATATATATATATATATATATATATATATATATATATATATATATATATATATATATATTTGACTATTATCTTACTCCTGGAGGTCATGATTTGTCGGGTGTTTTGGAAAATTTTTCATCACAGCACTTGATAAAGGTTAATTTGCTTATATATTTTTTTTAAATAACTTGAGGATGAAATCTACTCTATATGACCTTAATCTTCAACTTAATATACATTGATAGAGGAATCGTTAGCCATCATGCTTAAGCAGCATTGTGGATCATATTAATTTGCAAATATCATATCTGGAACCGATATTCCGTAAAGTATTGATGAATGTCTGATAGCTGCCAAGAATGTCAATATTTGTGTCTATCCATAACTGGTTTTGTGACTTTGATGGCAAGGTGAATTATAGTTAGCAAATGCTTGATGTAAAGTCTGGTTTTATGGTGTGTTTTTTAATATCTTAAATATGTGGAAGATCAGAGGCGCCGTTTTTGACAGCTTGAGTAGGAGTCTCAGAATTTTTTGTTTGCATTTCAGTGCATTAAGCATCTGTATTTGTGTACTTGTAATAGGAATTTATCCCTTATTAATCATTAACAGTCATTATTGTCTTCGTGAAGCTTCATGGCTTACTATACTGTTGTAGTTTGCCATTATAGTTATCACTTTATCCCCATTTGAATGAGGATGGACACAGATTGGAGCTGGGTATTAAGGTTGGATGCCCATCCTCACACCCTGCCTGCAGTGGGCTACTTCATGGGTTAGTAACTTTCCAAGAGTTGAGCGTCAAAATCACTTCCCTACTGGAGCCTCCATGGCTTGCAACACTGGAATGAACTAATTTATACTGATTGTATCAATGGTTATCCATGGTGGGAGAGCAAAAATTTCACTAGAATTCCTTGTTGTAAAAGACCTCTAATTAGAATAGGGGAATGAAGGGCTGGCTTCCCCGTTACCCTGAAATGGTTTTTCTTGCAACTTAACAGCTGATGATAGGGATGAGGATAAGCAGTAATATATAAGCCCTGTTGCCCCCCCCCCCTTTTTTTTTTTTATCCATACCTAGATCTCTGATTTGTGTGTCAGGAGTTGCTCTTGTTCTAGATTTTTTTTTATCAGGTTTTGTTTTCGTATGCTGTATCTTCATAGGAAAGCAAAAACAAAGGAAATGTATATAAGAAGGGTGGTACTGTTAAATTACCTCAGGTATCGAATGAGGAAGTGACGGGCAAGAATATATGTGGAATGTTGCGAGGGAGTGGTAATGGAAGAGGAGAGAAAGGTTTGCACTATTGTTAAGGGTGAATCATGCTTATGCTGTATTGGGTATGTGGAAGGGAATAAGGTATCAAGGGTAGAGGAGAAAGAACGAGAGTTTTATTGGTGTATGGCACCATTTGGTACGATACCCTGCGAGAATAATATATTAAAGCTTGTCTCCTGTTCAAATGAGTTAAAAATTAAATTTTTTGTTCTATACACAAGAGACATCATTGCCTGTATAAAGGGGTGTACATGATTCTGTTGGAGGAACATCGCCTGTATAAGGGGGGTGTTCTTGATTCTGTTGGAGGAAAATACAAAGGAAGGGGTTCCCAGTCCCCTCGCTTTGCTCATATAGTCGACTTTTACGAAACTAAGGAACACAGGAGGTATTATTGCTCTCCCCTCCGAGGGATAAATTTTATATCGGCTGGTGAAAATTAATTTTATCAGTTATAATAAAATAACTGGTGGAAAATGCTCCACACTAGATAGTATAAAACAGCAGGTAGTGAATGCTGCCTGATAAAAATAACGAAATACCCCAAAAAGGTTGCTCGATATCAAGTGTTCAGATGATCCTTAGTGTGCGTGAAGGAAGTTTTATCTAAATTTTAGGAAAACTTAATAGAATATAAATATAACATTGTTGTTATTATTCATATATATATATATATATATATATATATATATATATATATATATTTTTTTTTTTTTTTTTTTTTTTTTTTTTTTTTTTTTTTTTTTTTTTTCATGTAGTTGCAACCTAGTAGATATCTTCATTCTGAGTACTTCAAGTTTAGGCCTGTGCACAATCTTTTACTTTAGATAGAAACAAAATGTTTCAATTTTTTTTGCATCTCTGGTTGTAATATATTAATAGCCTCTTTATTTATAACAAACGGCTCAATTTGATCACTTGAGGCCGTCTCTTTTCTCGTGATACAAAACTAGGGTGACGATCATTTTTTAACCTTGTAATTCAGTCTGTAGTGCAGATGATATAAAGTATTCACCGTTTGATTTGCAATTATCAGGGAGTGATGGACATTGCAAATATCTCTTAAAACTATTTTTCCCCGTTTTTGTATAAGTTAATCTCTTGCAATGGGGGTGGGAGCAAACAAGTTTGTGTTGGGGAATTAAGGCTTGATGTTCTTTCTAACACGCTGTGCTGGGTTCAAACTTGGATTTACCGCTCACCGAGTTAAGCACGAACCATTACCTACCGTGGTCCCTGAGTATCAACACTTAAAATGTAGTTATAACATATTTGCCTATTGACACCTCTGTCTGATTTTTTGGAAAGAAATAATTGGGAGAGTGATTTCAAGCCTCTCCAAGCCCTTTTTATTACGACATTCAGGGAATATTAGGGTGGTATCCTTTTCCTCCTCTGAGAACCACAGTCATGCAGTGGTTAGAGCGCTTGACTCGAGAAGTGACAACCCAATGTCAGAATCCACCCCTTGGGATTAGGAAGGGCATCCAGCCTTAATTTCCCTACTCCCCATGTGAATGGGAATACTAGCGACCCTAAAATGTCAAACATCATTTCTCCCTTTACCAAGGATATCCCCATTTCTCTCCTATGATATGGTTGGATTTCTAATGGGTATCCTTGCTCTACCAGCCTTCACCAGCAACATTCTCTTTCCTCTTACACCATGCAGGGAATACAAACTTGGTGTTTTTTCTCCTTCTTCACCTAGGACACCCTACTTTATGTTGTTGTTTTTTTCTCAGTACTTGCGACTATATTAACCATGGTCATTTATTGTTTTTCAGGTAACGGAACAATTGACTTCCCTGAATTCTTGACTATGATGGCCCGTAAGATGAAGGATACTGATTCAGAAGAAGAAATCAGGGAAGCATTTAGGGTCTTTGACAAGGATGGCAATGGCTTCATCTCTGCGGCTGAGCTTAGGTCAGTATAAAATCTTATTTTTGCTTTTCTAAACGTCATGTTCTGTTTCATTTGTTCTTGATTTTATATTTTCAACTTTATTGATACAATATAAAAAGTATTTAGTGTCTATTCAGTAGTATAAATTTTAGGCAGAAATTCATTATACCTGTATATATGATACGAGTCTCTCTCTCTCTCTCTCTCTCTCTCTCTCTCTCTCTCTCTCTCTCTCTCTCTCTCTCTCTCTCTCTCTCTCTCTCTCTCCCATCCATTATTAATGGCTTTGATTGCATTGTGGAAAATTATTTTTAGTATGCCGTGTATAATGCGATTTTCCTCCCTTAGGCATGTGATGACCAATCTTGGAGAAAAACTAACTGATGAAGAGGTCGATGAGATGATCAGGGAGGCTGATATTGATGGTGATGGTCAGGTCAATTACGAAGGTAGGTTGTTGCAAGCTGTATAGCCCATAAAATCAATTCTGAAGTATATATATATTTTTTTTGCAGCATCTCCTCACCCTAATTTCTTTTTATATGTTCTTGTTAATATTTGCATATTCACATCAGAATTTGCACTATGCATGTTGGAAAACCTTAAATTGTTGCTTGTGCCTGTTCTACAAATCGCATGTCTAAATGCTGGTTATGAAAATTAGACTTCTATAGTTTGGCATGATATGAATTTCACTAGAAGATTAAATCAAATTTGCTGCCTACAAATTCTTATTTTTGTTTGTATATGAAAATTCCTTTTTTTAAGGGCGTAGTGATAACTTAAATATAAAATTTTGTATTTTCTAAAAAGTTACTAAATCCCACTGAATCATACATAACTCTGATAAGTAGGCAATGGAAGTATCAGGCGTAGTTGTGTGTTAAGAAAGCTAAATATGAATTTATTATTACTTTTATTATTATTTATTTATTTGCTTTTGAAATTAAATGCCAATTTGAGGGTCGCAACTATATACAGTATACTTTTTTTTTTCCGAGAGAAAAAATAAAGATTAAGGAAGGAGACTGCTTTTCAGATCCTTGTTTCCATTGTCATGTTAGGTTCTTACAACATGCAGATAATCCGTGAAGCATATTCCCTTTCTCAATCACTTTGACCATTCATTTGTGTTTTTTTGCAACACACGTGGAATTGTTGCCTTTTTGTCACTATGAATCCCCATTGTGGGGGCAGACACAGGTTGGAGCTTGGGGAATTAAGGCTGGTTGCCTTTCCTAACATCCTACGGTAGGCTCAATCGCAGGTGTCACGTCCTTAGTCGAGTACCTTAAACAGTGCACTACCATGATTCCCTCAAAGCACATGAAATAGTGTGGAATGGATACATTGAAAATCCAAAAGATATACTCTTGTTGAATAATGTAGTGGCTCTTGAATGCAGTTCCTTGAAGGGTTAATTAGGAAGTTTTTTGATTGGAACGTGTATTTGAACATGAGATAATAAGAATTATATGAATGCAGAATTTGGAAGGGTATTATAACAAAATTAAAATGCATTTTTGGAATGCATTATAACAAGGAAATGCTTTTTGTACAATGCATTGTAACAAAATTGAGTATTATAACAATGAAATGCATTTTAGAATCAGTTTAACAAAGTGAAAGGCGTTATAAAATGAATTGACTTTTGTAGAATGCATTGTAAAATAAAATTAATTTTGTAGAGTGCATTATTAAATGAACTGCATTTTGTAGACTGCATTAGAACAAAATTAACTGCATATTGTAGAATGCATTACAACAAAATTACGTTCATTTGGTAGAATGCGTTCTAAGAAAGTGAAGCGCATTTTGTTGAATTATTTGAGTGGAGAAAACAAAACTATTACAGTATTCTACTGTATTGTCAAAAATATTTACATATTCATTATATTTAGGATTCAGTCATTATTATTTTCATTTGCACTTATATGCTTTGGCTGCTAACGAATTTTTATTTTTTTTATTTTTCTTTTACATTTGTTTTTTCTAATTTACTAAAATGTAATTGAATGTATGAAGTACCTTATAGCTTATTTATGAATCCCAGCAGCAGCTCTTTATTTGTGTTAATTAACAGCTATTAACTGTTGAGTTGTTTTAGTTTCACCTTTTTAATAATATTCCGTTGCAGTTGTGTATTATTTTTTGCATGAGGTTTCTCCTCACAGTAGCCTTTGGCTTGTTTTTGTTTCTTTTGCAGAGTTTGTGAGAATGATGACCTCAAAGTAGAAACCTGGACGACCTAGGACTGTTCCTTCGTCCATCATTCGCCTTCCTAACCCGTAGCTTAGTTGTTAGTTTGCCTTTTTAAGTTTTTTCTTTATTGATATTTAAATAAATAGTTTGGCCAGTGCTCAACCTTTTCCCATATCCTGTAGTTTTCCTTGATTTTTATTATTAATTTGTAGTATATATTATGAAACTAATATATAGTTTTTCTCTTGTGGTAATTTTTTCTAAAGTTTGTCTTGGTTACAGTGTGATTGTTTATTCATCATTACACGAGCCTATATCATATTTAGGTACTTTAGAATATCATAAGCTATACATTGTTGCAGGAGTCTTATATATTACTTTTGTCTCTTTCAGAGTTCGTCACAATGATGACCTCAAAGTGAAGTGATCGCACCCATTTAATAATAAACAAATTTAAAACGAACAGTTTTTCTGCTTTCCAGTTTATCTATTTACAAGGAACTGCTAAAACCCATTATAATAAACGAGTCACATACTCTGTCTTACTTGCTAAACTCTTTTGCATCTAATAACAATCAGGCTCTCGAAAGCGCTATTGTCGGGAAATACGACCACCACTGCTCGCCACCATTAAAACACGCTGCCACCCACTAATACCACCTTGTCCAGCATATAAGTAATCTAAAAGTAAAACATCTTAGTGTAAAGAAGAGGACTTCAAGCAGCCATGACGATTATTCCTTAATATCTCCGTCAGCAGCAGATGTGGGAGTGTGTGGGGAGCGACGAGGATGTGCTTGGGAAAGAGGGGGAGGAGACGATCCTCTCTCCTCCAACCAAGTCAAGAACTTGTCCTCCGTAGCATTAGCGCCGTTATGTATGGGTTGGTTGGTTGGTTGGGTCTAGGAATGCGCCTCGGGTGGTTAGACCTCTGCAAAGGAAAACGATTTTACAAGAAGGTCCTAGTACTGAATGTTTTAAACTAAGGAAAATAAGTATAAAGCCTATTGAAAATATTTGTCACGGTGACTGAATGTCTTCTTTCATTCGTGTCACCTTAGCATTATTGATCTTCACGCTGACGATGTATCGACCATATTGAAATGTGCTGCCCCTTTTCTGAAAAAAAGATAAAAAAGCATTGTGTGATAGCCATGTAGTAGTTGTTAAAAAGACCCTTCAGCTTGCTTCATTCACAATATTTGTGTCTTGAAAAAACACTGAAAATTATTAGAAAATGCTGTACTTAACATTATGTGGGCTGAAATTCCATCAGTGGTTCGTTATCCACCAAGGTTATACACTTTGTCATCTTCAGAGGACTACCACCCATACTAGTCTCAAGACTACTAAGTTCTTTCTCTTATATTTTTTATTAGTCCTATGTAAAAAATGGAAAGTTAGGTTAGGCAGTTTATATACAAACTGTCATATAACAATTATTATTTCTTAGAAATTTTGTCTTTTCTCTTTTTAAGATTGTTCAATTTGCTCTGCTTAAGATTAGTGGAGCAGTGTTGAGGACCTTATTTTTTGTTTTCTCACTTATTTTTTACTTGATCACCATGAGTGACCATTTTTTTAATTGTTTATCTAGAAAGAATTCTTATTAAATACAGTAAATACAGGAGAGGGTGTGCTGTATTTTGTGTTGGTTGAATGAGGATGATACATTTACGTATCACATACTTCTTGTTAGCTGTATCTTTGTCAATTTTCTTAAAAGAATAGCAAATGTATACATATTGCAAAAAAAAAATAAAAAAAACAAAAATGAAGTTAAATTCTTGTACTACATAATACTAATGTAAGGCACGTCATAACTATAAATTTTATTTCGTTGTAACCTCACCATATTTCCTTGCATTGTTTTCACTGTTAAATTGCCGCTATTGTGGAGAGCGATCGCGCTCTGCCATTAGCGACCCTGACCACTATAATTGCTGAATTACCATATTGATTATTGTGTAGGAAAAAGTATTTACAGTTCTTTAATGATATTTCTCTTTCTGCAACATGTCAATTCGATTTTTTTCATTATGATTTTTTTCTTGACATTTCTTGCCATGTTTGGCATTGTTGGTTTTTGGAAGCTTATCAGGGTCTCATCAGTTGATGGGAAAAGACTCTTAGTCGTCTTTTCAGATAATGGAATCCCCTTTGAGGGATCATGCCTCAGGATGATGACTGGAGCCTGTCACCCATCCTCCTTTCTTCAAGGCCAAGCATGTTATGGCAGCCATACTTAGGTGTGCTCCAGTGACAGTTTTTGGACTAGAGGAGGGTGGTTCTAGCTTATTAATCATCCTTTGGCCTTTTTCTCTTCATTCTTTTTTTTTTGTACATTTCAGCTCTAATTTGGGGGAATCCTTTTAATGACGGTGCGTTGCAGCAGTTTTGTTGGGTGTTTGACTCTTGGACATGTGATAAAACTCTGTATCGCGATGAACATTCCTTTTACACTGTTGTATGTGAGGTGTGGCTTTGTGCTATGATTAGAGCATGTGCTGCTCCATTTTTTTTTATTGTGATAAGTTAGCAGAGTAGGAAAATGAGGTGGTGTCGGCATGTCCTTAAAACCACCGTTTGATTGATAAGTAAAAGCTAATAAAATCACAATATGTGTACTTAAGGGAAATCTTAAATGATATATCTACCTATGATTTAAATGAAAAAGCTTGGACATTGCTGCCACCACGCTTACCTCATATTATCCTGCTTTTGTTTTCTTATCCTTTCAAACCCTCAGCTGGTGAGACCCAATGCCGCAGGAGCATTTCCTTCTATTGCCACCATCATGAGCCATCTGCTTAGAGTACAGTGCATCAGCAGCAGTACTGTCATCAAAGAAGCTGGCTGTGCTGGGGTATATCTATACCACTGCTACTGCCTGACCACACTGCACAACCCTCATGTAGTCAAACTGGTTCACCACCACCTTTTATATTCAATTTGGTTAATATTCTAATAGAAAAAATTAAATGTATTCATGAACTTAGAAAATCTCTTTTCACCGCTGTTATAAAATCGCTAATGCTTTCAGTCCTTTGCAGCCTTAAATTTTGCAGCTGTTTTTCTTCCTCTTTTTGCCATATTTTTCGTGTGTTCGTGTGTCTGAGCTGTGCAGTGGTGGTTAAGGTCTCCTACCTGCCCTCATGTTAGCCATGTTGCACACCTTATCATTGTTGGTTAGTTGTCAAAAGCCTTTAAATGCTATGATCTCCTACCTCGGCCAAGCCTGAACCTCGTCTGTCAAGCTTCTCTTGATCGATGGTGAAATTTCTCGCCATTGGCAAAAGGTTGCCATCTTTGATGAGAATGGGGTAGCGGGTAGGATGTGCTTACGTTAGTAATGGGTAGTTTGTTGCGTGTGGGCAGGCAGGAGTTTAGGATGAGATGGGAAGCTTCTGCGGCTTCTTCACCCCCTACCACCAGGATGCCATTAGTATAATTTGAGGACCTGATGTCATGTTGTATTGAATAAAAAAGATCAAGAAAATTATTACACATTTCTTTTTATCCTTTTATCTTTTTGCATTGACACCTACTTAACTAGAAATAAATTTAATCACAGCTTGAGCTTTTGTCAGTGTATACGGAAGATGTTCGGTTATGTAACTTGCCTTAATCAATGACTTTTCCTTGAAAAAATGAGTATATAAAAAACTAGAACAGTGACCACCTTTTATCACAAAATTTAGTTCAAAATGTTGCAATAGCCAGCTGTTAGTTTCTCAAGCTGGTCATAATATATTTTCTAGTTTCTCTTGATCCCTTTTTGAGCGTGAGAGAACAGACCGCACCTGCGATGGGCTCAAACATAGGCTTGTCATTTCGTGGATCGAGCGCAATAACCACTGTTACATGTATCAAATGCAAGTTTTGTGGTTTTGTCTACCTGGTTTGGGGCATATATACTAAGTGTAAATTCTATATGGGTATTCAGGAACAATTCAGCCTCTGTAGAGTTATCTAACATTGGAAGGGGTATCAAGAGCCATAAACAAGAAAGCGAATATTGAGGAATTTGGTAGTAATTTTTTTTCTATTTTTGAGGAAAAATATAGAATTTAACTCAAAAAGCCGGAGATGCTGTATATCAAATTTTTAAGTGATGCTTTGATACCATTAGGATATAGAAGTAATGGCTAGTTCTATGAAGTACATGTACTGAGAACAGGTTTATCCTATGATGGAATGACTGGAGTAATATTAAGGAGAAGAATGAATTATCCTGTATGTTGCAATGAAGTCAAATGTGAAAGGCAAGGAGGGTGGGTACTCCAAACTTAAATAGATCCTTGTATACTTCATTCGGGATTTGAAGGTGATTTTTGCTGGGTTTAAATTTGATATACATTGCACTAAGAAGAATCACTTAAACCTAGATTAAATACTACTTTTTGTTAAGAACCGTGCATCAGTAATAGGCATTCAGCCTTAATTCCCGTACTCATACATGTGGCGCGCACTTTTGAGTGGATGTAATTGTGATTCATGAAAGGTGCCTATTTTACTATGCAGCTGACCTAAATGTAATGAAATGACTAGCACTGTTTATCGCTAAGTTTTCCATTCATATTATGGTATTTATGAAGGTAAATAACTTTCCTGGTAATTTTTTATCTCCTAAGGCTTATAAAGGATCACAATAACCAAAAATATTATGTGCTCTTAATAAAGATCTTGTATTATCTGCATTGTGTCGAGTTTGAGGTGAAGATACTAGGTGTGTAGGTAAGTAGCTGTGTACTAGGCTATTCTACCCCAATCACTCAAATGCACAATTTTGTGCGTCACGATCAGTTCCAATTGAATTGGGATAGACACGGGCGGGGGGATTAAGGCTAAATGGCTTTACTAACACCCCGCGGTAGCTATAATCTGTTAGTCGTTTTCCAACTCGTGCATTTGACCACTAAACTACCTCGTCCACCTAATCACTAAAATTTATTAATGCGTCCTATCACATTATCCGTCAGTGAACAGATAAAGGGTACAGTAAAATTATTGATGATGGACATTGTACATTTTCAAAACCATGAGTGTGGGTGTAGACCAGTGGTTCCCAACCTTTCTTGGCAATGCCTCACATTAACATCTTTAAAATCTGATCCCTCCCCCCCTAGGGCATTGTTCGACCCAGACACGCGAGCAAGGGAGATGGAAAGTACCTTGTGGACCAATTACACATGTAGATACATACACAAATATTTTTATGTATGCATACTATATGCACCTTATGTATTAACTCGCACACAGGACTCACTAGAGAAAAATTAACTGGTAATAACACATTCTAGAATTGCCCCCCTGAAAAAACAAAGTATCCTCATGTGGGGCGTGTGCCCCACTCTGGGAACCACGGGTGTAGAAAAAGCCTTCAATTGTAATGGAAATAATGTTAATAAAGCCAATTTTGTTGTTGAAAGAGGTTGTTTCACTGTAAACAACATTGAACAGTATTAAATTATATGAAATTTTGCATGTGTTATTTTATAATATTAGGACTACAATGTTGATCTAAGAGAGCATTTCTGACGGTTGTTTATAAAACTCCTGCCACAGAAAAAACAATGATAATAATACAAAGGGAAGAGAAGAGCCTTCAGAAGAGTCCTTAGAGCCCTTAAGTCACTGTCCATTTGCGATTTAATAACCTTTTCTAGGGATATCAGCAAGGACGTGGCTGGGTAAAGGTAGTTACCAATCAGTACTTTACCATCTTGCACTCGTGTACTAATACAGTATTCATTATATCAAAATGACATATGTGTTGTGGGACCAGTGTCAGGACATGGAAGTACATATTAAGCTTTAGAGTCCGAATTAGTCCCCATATAAATGGGGGAGGACAAAGACATGTTGGCGCTAGGGGTTAAAGTCTGAATGCCCTTCCTTTCGCCCCGGAGTGGGATCGAACCCACTTTAGTCGTTTCCATACTAGCGCACTACCACTAAGCTGCCTCAAATGCATACTATAGAAAAAAATAATTTTAGCTGAAAGTACGAGTTCTGAAGGAATAATAATAATAATAATAATAATAATAATAATTATTATTATTATTATAAATAAAACAAATTAGTGGGAGAAGTATTACTTTCCTCTATATAAACGTTAAATGTGAAAATATAGGCTCTTTATAACTCGAAAAGCTTACCACTACAGACCAGTGCAAAAATTTAAATTAACTAGATAATTGCTCTCGGTAACGGATCTTTGCGTCGTAATACCAGGGCATATATATCTTTTTATGCTGTTTGTGTTTAACTCTGGGACAATACGAGTTGTAATAAATAAACGAAATTTTACGTTTGGGTCAAGTTTCACAGAAAATTAGAAAATGCACATTATCACCATAATAATAATAATAATAATAATAATAATACTATATAAAAGTATAAACGTGAAAGAATAGGACTTTCATAAATAACACGCCTTGGAAAAACTTAGGCCGGTTTCACACCAAAGTGGCACGTCGCACGTGGCATGCCACTTGCCACTTTGGTGTGACCAAATATGGATGACGGTTCTCCGACATAACAAAGCTTATACCTCATTGAGCTTCTTTTTGTCTTTTTTTTTTAAATTAATTTAAGGAACAATACGCGTTCTGAAAAATAAATAATATTGCACTGGGTCAATTCTTCTATTTAGACAAAACAATTTTGATAAAAAATGTATATATTGCCTGAAAAAAGTTTGAGCAGTAGATTTTAATTGGGGAGCTGTGTAAAAGGCTCTTTAATATGGTCCAAACTCCTACTCGTTCTCCTTGAACTTATACAAGAAGATTTATATCACGTGACCTACCTACTTCTCTAATTTATTTTTTCTTTCCTACGTCGACGGTGAACATATGATCCATTCATTTAATTATTATTTTTTTTATTTTGAGGTTAAATTTTCGCTTTGTTTCGCAGAATTATCGATGAATCATTTTAAGAGAGGATATTCATCAAAGCAACAACAGAAACAGTGGATCCTCTCCCAGCAAAATCGAGTTGAGGTTTGGCACTATTTGTAAGTATTACGGCCTGACTGGAGGTCTTCTCGCCCTAATAAATATTTTGAGAATTCATATCTATAATGCCAAACTTGTTATCTGTACTATACTCTAGCTAGATAAACTACATGGTTTTTTAGCTCCCATGTGAGCAATGGTAAGACACCCATGGTATGAACTACCACATATTTAGCCTTTTGCATTGCTTCACATTCTTCTCCATTAATGTTTATTTGCATCCAAAACGAGTGTTTTTAAGCACAATACAATGAACAAACTATCTAAAGGAAATAAAAGACAGTAAGTGAAGATGTTAATTCGTTCCTTAACCTGGGATGAGCTATTCTAACCTAGTCAAAACCAACCTCAATTAGGGTGTGAAAATAAGCATTTACTTTTACTTCATGTACTCCTTGGCGGTATGGTGATATTCGGTTTTCAAACAACAATTTGTGTTCAGGAAGCAAATTGTGTTGGGAAAGTTTGTTTTATTGCACTGTAACATGAAGATGGGGTACGTTACTGTTGGATTTTGGCGGTATTGTAGTGGCATTACCTCCATGTTTGGTTTGGAAAGAGTTTTTCACCTTCTCTCCTCCCAATATGAAAACGATGTCATATTTC
>JAXCGZ010005673.1:192500-260000 GCA_037179515.1 Halocaridina rubra
CAAAAGATCTAGAAGAGAAACCAATCTTACAGCTTAGCTGCTATACTAGAAATAAACACATTCTATCAGAATGCCTTTTTTTGTTCATATTACAGTCTCTCCCAACCTCACTCGTGGCTTCGTTTTCGCATTTAATTCGAATTCCAATCTAATTATGGATCAGTAGTAATCAATAAGCACATTACCATATGTGAAAACATGAATTATATTTTACCCCGACTGGAACTCGAACCTAGGCCACATAATTACTGTGCCAAGGTTCGAGTATAAGGTCGGGGTAAACTATGATTCATGTTTTCACATATGGTAATGTGCTTATTTTATTATTATTGATCCCTAATTAGATTGGGATTTGAATTGAATTTGAAAACGAAGCCACGAGTGTGGTTGGGGGAAACTGTAATATGAACATAAAAGGCATTCAGCTAGAATGCGTTCATTCCTAATATAGCAGTTAAGCAGGAAGGTTGGCTTCTCTTTTAAGACTTTCTGTGGTGTAATTGGTGGCACCTTCGCACAGTAATTGGTTGGAGTCTGTTTGGGGTAAAATATGATTCATGTTTTCACATACGGTATTGTGCTTATTTGATTATATATATATATATATATATATATATATATATATATATATATATATATATATATATATATATATATATATATATATATATATAATATATATATATATATATATATAATATATATATATATATAATATATATATATATATATATATATATATATATATATATATATATATATATATATATATATATATATATATATATATATATATATATATATATATATATATATATATATATATATATATATATATATTGTTTTGAAAGCACAAGGTATTTTCTCCATCTGTAACAGTGGTCCATCCATCAGTAATTGGCCTATTGGCTTTTGTCAATGCTACAGGGTAGCGTTCCAGTTTTCCGGTTTCCCAGATTGCCGACACTTAATAATCTGACTTTAATACTAATATAGTACACACAGGTGATTGGAGGGATTGATTTAGGTTAGGTGAGATGGTTGATAATTAATGATATGAATACTAGTCGGTGATTTTTCTCTTAATTGGCGGAATTTTCCTTAGTCGTTGGATTTTTAATAGATTGTCAATTCCTAAATTTTATATATGTTATTAATCACCGATCATTTACTTGTTTCTCATGCTGAAATTTCTCAATCCGTAGTAAGTAATTTCTCTCATAATTGACGGCAATTTCCTTTGTTGTAGCAATTTTTGAAATCGACAATCTGAACTCGCAAACCGGGACTAAACCTTTGCTGATGATGTTTTGTTCAAATACTCAATCCTGCTGATCTGACAAGGGCTATCATATAAGGACGCCCTCCTGCTGGCTAGTACAGTGGTAACGCGCTGGCTTCGCATTCGCGAGGTCGAAAGATCGGTCCCCGTCCAAGACCGAGAGTTTAAGCTGTTTACTGGCAGGAACTGCTGTGGGTGGACATCACAGTGGGGGGTTGGGGCTTGTCCTGGCTGACGAATACCCATTGTAAAATGGAAATAAAGTTTATTATTATTATTGTCTAGAAAAATAAAAGTGCAACAGTACTTTTTTTCTCGTTATTAAACCAGCCAATCATATTGGAAAAAAATATATCAAAAGTTTTAAGAAAGATATAATACCTGTCAAGAGATGTGTGTGTGTGTGTACGTTTCTGTGTAGGGAATGGAATGACTGGTATGGGGCAGTTGGAATCCCTGAGGGCTTTATACCAAGAGGGTTTGTTTACACTTCTCTCATCCGGGATTTTTGCTCTCTTGTGGAAGGATTGTTTACCCGAAGGATGTTTACAGGAGTTATCGGATTGCTTGTCTCTCGTTGCCACTGATATTTATTATTGTTGTTGGTTTTCGTTTGACTCTTACGTGCCCTTAGATGTGAAGTGTTTGGCGAAATGGTTTCCTTAATTTCCTCTAGTTAACGCTCTGCTTAGTTTGAATTTATTTTAAAGAGCAGGGTCTTTATAAAGTTACGAAATAGTTTAATGGAATTATGTAACGAATAACCGAAAGAGACAGAGATGCATTAATTAAGCTCGTGGGTATTCTAGTGAATATCAGTGGATTGGTGGTTTACAGACTATCGTGTTCCTTATCTTTCAGCTCGAGATTGTGGAAGGGACAGAAGCCACGTCTTGTATCTGATAGTCCTTTGCCAAATCAGTAGATAACGATTACACATTTGGAAGGGTCTTGGAATTTGTTGACCATGAATTCAAGCTCGCTAATAGGAACGGATATCTCTGTCAGAAGCCGTTTTGTCACTATTTAACCCCATTCAAAGAGGTGGGGGGGGGATTGGACAAAGTTTTAGCTTAGCAATCAAGGCTAAATGCCGTTCCTAGCACCCCGCTGTGTTCAAACACGGGTTGTCATTTTCCGAGTCGATCTCTTTAACTACTCTGACAAAGCTGTTATGTATATGCTAGGGGTCTTATTGTACTGGCTTAGGGCCGCAATCTGCCTGGCAAATAATTTTATTTGCCAGTATACAGCCTAACAGAAGAACCTATTACTCTGCTTTCAGTGAATTATATTATGCTAATTAAAAGACTATTAATTAATTTATGGTTAGTAGGTTGATCATGGTACTATTCGCCCTTTGAAATACCACAACTGAAGGTATTTTGGACTTAACTAGGACTGGCCAAGACAGGAGTCAGGCATACAGGTCGTACCAAGCTGCACCTTCTGGTTTAACTTGCTCTGTTTGTATTAGAGCCAGGAATCGCTGCACTGCTCAGATTCGAAGGTCTTAAGCTTCTTTTTTTAGAGGGAAAGTTGATGATAAACAAACAAACAAACTTTATTTCCATTTCATTATACAATGGGTATTCGTCAGTCGGGGCAAGCCCCAACCCCCCACTGTGGTGTCCAACCACAGCAGTTCCTGCCAGTAAACAGCTTAAACTCTCGGTCTTGGACGGGAACCGATCTTTCGACCTCGTGAATGCGAAGCCAGCGCGTTACCACTGTACTAGCCAGCAGACAAGGCATCTGGAACCGATTGCATCCCTTGAAATGGATAAAGACTTAGAAGGAAGGGAACAGAGGGTTAGAGTAAGACACTTTGTGTCTGAATGGAGAAGAGTTAGTAGTGGAGTTCCGCAGGGCTCAGTTTTAGGGGCACTTTTGTTCCTTGTATATGTAAATGACCTACCAGAGTCTGTAAATTCTTTCATGAATATGTTTGCAGATGATGCAAAGATTGTGAAGAAAGTAAGAGACGAGAACAATGGTTGAGAACTTTAGGAATACATTAATAGTCTGCATGAGTTGTCAGAAAAGTGGCTAATGAAATTCAATACTTCTAAATGTAAGGTAATGAGAATGGGTACAAGTGACAGAAGGCCCAAGCTTGACTACTCAGTGGCAGGAGCAGAACTTAAGAGACAGAGAATGAGAGAGATCTATGAGTAAACATACTGGCAGATTTGCCTTCAGCAAAGCATGTAAATGGTAGCATATTCTTTCTTAGCAAAAGTAAGGGCAGCCTTCAGGCACATGGACAAGGCATTGTTCAGAAATATTTATGTAACTTATGTGAGGCCAAAGCTTGAATATACAGCCCCGTTTTAGAATCCACACTTGAAAAAACACGTAGTTAAGCTAGAAAAAGTTCAGAGACATACCACGAAACTGGTGCCAGAAATAAGCAAGCTCAGTTATGATGAGGGGGTATATGGTGACGGTTTTTAAATTAATTCATTGATATGGAAGAGTGGATAAGGATCGATATTTTGATATGGCTGGCACTAGCACTAGAGGTCATAGTTTGAAGCTTCGTAATAAAACTTCTTTACAGGATGCAAGGAATATTTTTTTTTTAGTGTAAGAGTAGTTCATAATTGGAATTCGCAAAACGAGGAAGTAGTTGATGCTAAATCAATCCATAGTTTTAAGGACAAGTATGATAAGTATCACTAAGTACAAAATGGAACCGACTAGGTGACCTGGAAGGTATGAGCTTGGGGCTCTTTCCCGTAAGCACAATTAGGTAAGTACTGTTTCGAGTGACTAAGTGCTTAGTGGAAAACTTTACCATAATTTCCATAAATCTGAAATCCTGCAGAGTATTGTGAGTACAAAAACTAATATTTGTTGTAAGACGAGACTGTTCATATTAAAGGAAAAAAAATTGAGAACTTTTTCGTGAGGAAGAGAGAGAAGCTGCCGTCCAGTTCTGCCTTGAGGGAAATCTAGAAGAGTTGCCAGAGGTGGAGCCATCACACCACATTACCTAATTTTTTGTGTAAACTGGGGAAAGCTCTTAAGCCGTTTTACCTGATCCTGTGGTTCTATATATTGTTAAAATCAGTATCCTTCCCATTTATATTAACTAGTTAGTTAGTTTGATACACGAAAAAAATTGAATAATAAAAGAAAAAAAAATTACCAAATACCCACCTGTCAACAGTACTGAGTTAAGTTGCCAAGTAGTACAGCAGTCTTATTTTCTTCATTTTTTTTTGCTTTTCTTTTAGCTTATTAAAAGATAGGATTCACAACAGTAAGGCAGATATAGTAGCAATTACAGAGACTAAGTTGAGTGAGGACATAAACAGTGTCACAGTTTTTCCTAAGGGCTTCAGAATACTAAGGGTCGAAAGATCTGAGAGGACTGGTGGAGGGATAGCACTGCTCATAAGTGAGAGGATTCAAGCTGAAGAAATAAACTTGGCTATAGAAAGTGAGTTCAAGGAATTTCTTGTTGCTCGCATAAATACTGGGTCAGAGAGCATTATAATAACTGTTGTATGCAACCCACCAAGGAACCAAAATAGGCTTGAAATTTATGAGGAAAGTCATATAGGTACGATTGAAGTCATAAACTCAGTTGTTAACATGGCGCGGGAGAAAAAATGTAGGATTTTGATTATGGGAGACTTTAATCATAAAGAGATAGATTGGATAAATCTTGACCCACACAGTGGTGAGGACTCATTTGGGGCAAGATTCCTAGATTGCGTACAAGGGAATTTCCTACACCAACATGTAATGGAACCAACAAGAGCCAGGGGTGGGGATGAGCCATCACTACTTGATCTAGTGTTCACAGATAATGTGTTGGATATTGAAAATATTGAGTATGAACCACCAATTGGAAAGAGTGACCACTGTGTGTTGTTGATGGAGTATATCATTGAAGACATTCTTCCTGAGAGTAGAGGCACTGAGGACATGAGGAGGAACTATCCGAAAGGAGATTACATCAAAATAAATGAGCTTTTTGCAGTTATTGACTGGAGAACCTTATTTTACAACAAATCTGTACAAGAAATGTATGACATCTTTTGTGAGAAATATGGGAAGATAGTAGATTGCTGCATACCTGTCACCAAAGTAGGTGTAATTCATGCCAGAGAGAAATGGTTCGATAATGGGTGTAAAAGAGCTAAGGAGTGGAGAGACAAATGCTGGAAAAGGTATAGGAGGAGAAAAAACATAAATGCCTGGCAAACCTACAAAAGAGCAAGAAATGACTACCTAAGTAAAAGGAGAGAGGCAGAGAGAGAGTATGAGAGGGACATCACCAGGAAGGCTAAAGAAAATCCCAAGCTTTTCCACAGCTTTATCAGAGGAAAACTGAAGGTAAAAGAACAGGTTTTAAGGCTAAAGAGAGCGGATGGAAGCATCACTGAGACGGACGAAGAGATCTGCAAAGAATTGAACAAGGAGTTTCAGTCAGTATTTACAGTAGAAAATACCCCACCCCCTCAGATTGCAGTGATAGAAGCTCAAGGGCCGGTATTAGAGAACATCAACCTTACAGCCACAGAGGTATGCAAAGCGCTGATGGATTTAGATGTTCATAAAGCTACAGGTCCTGATGACATATCCCCTCATGTGCTTAAAAAATGCGCAAACACAATATCAGTGGCACTAAGTATCATATTTAAGGAGTCACTGGAAACAAGCAAATGTGATACCTATCTTCAAAAAGGGAAGGAGGGATACGGCTCTGAACTATAGACCAGTTTCCTTGACCAGCATAGTTTGCAAACTTATGGAGAAACTACTAAGGAAACATATCTCTCTTCACTTGGAATCCTTCAACTTTTTGTCAGTGAGGCAACATGGCTTCAGAGAAGGAAGATCAACAGTAACAAACTTATTAGAATTTTATGATGAGGTAAGCCAAATCTTGCAGGAAAGAGAGGGCTGGGCAGATTGCATATTCCTAGACTTCCAGAAAGCGTTTGACACTGTTCCACATGGGAGACTTATTAGGAAGCTGCAATCAATGGCTAGAATAGGTGGAAATGTCTTGGAATGGATAAAAACTTACTTAGAAGGAAGGGAACAGAGGGTTAGAGTAAGACACTCAGTGTCTGAATGGAGAAGAGTTAGTAGTGGAGTTCCACAGGGTTCAGTTTTAGGGCCACTTTTGTTCCTTGTATATGTAAATGACCTACCAGAGTCTGTAAATTCATTCATGAATATGTTTGCAGATGATGCAAAGATTGTGAAGAAAGTAAAAAACGAGAACAATGGTAGAGAACTTCAGGAGGATCTAAATAATCTGCATGAGTGGTCAGAAAAGTGGCTAATGAAATTCAATACCTCAAAATGTAAGGTAATGAGAATGGGTACAAGTGCAAGAAGGCCCAAGCTTGACTACTCGGTGGCTGGAGTACAACTTCAAGAGACAGAAAATGAGAGAGATCTAGGAGTAAACATACTGGCAGATTTGTCTCCAGAAATACATATAAATGGCATAGTAAGGGCAGCATATGCATTCTTATCAAATGTAAGGGTAGCCTTCAGGCACATGGACAAGGAAATGTTCAGAAATATTTATGTAACCTATGTGAGGCCAAACCTCGAATATGCAGCCCCCTTTTGGAATCCGCACTTGAAAAAGCACATAGCTAAGCTTGAAAAAGTTCAAAGACATGCCACGAAACTGGTGCCAGAAATACGCAATCTCGGTTATGATGAGAGGCTGAGGGAATTAGACTTGCCATCACTCGAAGCTAGAAGAGTAAGGGGGGATATGGTGACAGTCTTTAAATTCCTTCATGGTTATGATAGAGTGGATAGGGATCGATATTTCGATATGGCTGGCTCTAGAACTAGAGGTCATAGTTTGAAGCTTCGTAAGAAAACTTGTTTGCAGGATGTAAGGAAATACTTTTTCAGTGTAAGAGTAGTTGATAATTGGAATTCGCTAAGCGAGGAGGTAGTTAATGCTATCTCAATCCATAGTTTTAAGGACAGGTATGATAAGTATCACTAAGTCTAAAAATGGAACCGATCAGGAGACGGGAAGATACGAGCTTTGGGCTCTTTCCCGTAAACACAATTAGGTAATCACATGATTAAATTGTTTTTTTTTTTTTTTTTTTTTTACTTTTTTAGCATGATATCGCAGTATTATATGAAGTGTTTTCAGTTTTACTAAGGTAGTCTGAATTTAGTAATTATATGGATACACCTAATTTTATGCTTTTTAGCAATTTTAAAATTACATTGCAAGTTTAAATAACTTCTCTTTGTTATTTTTATTGCAATTTTATCTTATTTCTTTTGCCCTTAGTAAGTGTTTGCTGTAGCCGTACCTAGGCTGTGCCAGTTAGGTCACCTTTAAATTCGCTCTTATGTCGTCTTGCCTCCCTTTTGCTTATTCAGGAAGAATCTCTCTCTCTGTAATTATCTAATTGTACTTACGGGAAAGAGCTCTATTCTCGTGGTCGGTTCCATTTTTATTCTCAATGATGCTTATTTGTCCTTTAAACTGTGAATGCAGTTAGTATTAACCACTCTCTCGCCTAGCAAATTCTAATCATCAACTATTTTCACACTTAAATAGTACTTCCTTACATCCTCTTAAGAAGTTTTCTTACGAAGCTTCAAACCATACCTCTAGTTCTAGAGCCAGCCATATCAAAACCATGAAGGAATTTAAAATCCGTCACCATATTCCCCCCCCCCCATTCTTCTAGCTTCGAGTGATGGCAAGTCTAATTTTCTCAGCCTCTCCTCACAACTGAGATTACATATTTCTGGCTCCAGTTTCGTAGGATGCCTTTGAACTTTTTCCAACTTATTTATATGCTTTATCAAGTGCTGATTCCTAAAGGGTGCTGGTTGTTCAAGCTTTGGCCTCACATAAGTTATATAAATATTTCAGAACATTCCCTATCCATGTGTGTGAAGGCTACCCTTACACTTCCTAAGAAAGCCTATGCAACCCTTAATATACCATTTATATGCATTTCAGGAGACAAAACTGCCAATATGTTTACTTCTAGATCTCTCATTGGCTTTCTCTTGAAGTTATGCAGCTGTTACCTAGTACCAAAATTGGGTCTTCTTGCACTTGTACCCATTCTCATCACTTTACATGAAGTATTGAATGTCATTAGCCACTATTTTGACCATTCATGCAGACTATCTAGGTCATCCTGAAATTTTTTTTTACCATTATTCTTGTCTTTTTCTTTCTTCACAATCTTTACATCATCTGTAAACATATTCTAAAATGCATTTACAAACTCCGGCAGGTCATTTACATATACAAGGAACAAACATGGCCCTAAAACTGAACCCTGTGGAAAACCCCACTACTATGCTTTCTCCAGTTATGCTCTGAGTTCTTGCTCTAACCCTCTGTTCCCTTCCTTCTAAGTAAGTTTATATCCATTGCAAGATATTTCCACCTATTCTTACCATTACTTGCAGATTCTTTATAAGTCTTCTATGCGGGACCATATCAAATGCCCTCTGAAAATTTAAGAATGTGCATCTCTGCACAGCCTTCCTTTTTGTAAATTATGGCTTACCGCATCGTGAAGTTCTAATAGTAGATGTACCTTCTCTGAGGCCATGTTGTCTAACTTACACAAAGTTGCAGGACTCCAAGTGAAGAGAGATGCATATTCTTAGTAGTGTTTACATAACTGTAAACTATGCTGGTCAGTGATATAGGCTTATATTTTAAAGCTGTGTCTCTCCCTCCCTTTTCATAGATAGGTACAAATTTGCTAGTTTCCAGCATCTTGGAATCTTGCCTGATTCCAACGACTTTTCAAATATGATGCAAAACACCTCCAATACTGGCGTAGTGCACTTCTTAGGTATGTAAGGGGACATGTAATCCGGACCCGTAGCTTTATGGACATATAACTCCATCAACGCTTTGCATACCTTTGTAGCTAAAAAGACAATGTTGTCTAATACCAGCCCATGATCTCTAATCTCTGCAATGTGGGGGTGGTGGATGATTTTCTACTGTAAATACTGACTGAAACTCCTTGTTCAATTCTTCGAAGAATTCTTCATCTGTCTCAGTGATGCTTCCATCTGCCCTCTTTGCTTGAAAACTTGTTCTTTGACCATCAGTTTTCCTCTGACAAAGCTGTGGAAAAGCTTGGAATTTTCTCTAGCCTTCCTAGTAATATCCCTCTCTGCCTTTCTTCTTTTACTTAAGTAATCCTATCTTGCTAGTTTGTAAGTCTGTATGTGTGTAATTGCCTAATTTGAATTTACCTTACTGTACTGACAGGAAAGTGCCTATTGCTTGTAACTCCCTGTCTTCCGATTGTTCTATTTTTATATTCGGTGATACTCATCATATTTGTTGTTAACATTATGAATGCTGTTAACGTTAACTACTTCCCCGCTTGGCGAATGCCAATCATCAACTATTCTTAAGCAAAAAAGTGCTTCCTTGTATTCTGCAGAGTTTTTCTTACGAAGCTTTAAAATATGACCTCTCGTTCTAGAGCCAGCCATATGAAAATATCGATCCTATCTACTCTCTCAACACCATGAAGGAATTCAAATTCCGTCACCATATGACTCCTCAAAATTAGGTAAAAAATTCATAGAAAAACGTCACTGGAAAAAAATCTATCTAACCTGACACAACCTAGCTTACCGGTAAATTTTTACCTGTGACACTATAACCGACCATATACTTTTTTTTTAAAATATTCAATATAATCATAGTATTTTTATTCTATTTTGCAGTTTCAGTACCTTTGAAACTAATTGAATATTTACTGAATCATGTTAAAGGATATAATATATTTGAATCAGACCTACAGTTATACTCCATGAGCCGGGTCACCACTACAGTATCTTTTATGATTGATTTATGTTTACGTCAAAAGTCTAATCTTTAATTTTGTTCTAAGTGTAACTCTCTCTAAAGTAATATAGGTGAATAAGTAAGCTGTTGATTTGGTTTCTTTCATTTTAACAGTATTTATTAATTTCTATTTCTCATATACTGTCTTTAAACATTTAGAATATAAAAGAATCTGTGAGATGAAACCCTCACATAGTTCATAAAGCTTTGATTTTTACCACTTTATATAATTTTGTTTTATTATAACTTTTCCTTTTTTCCTTAGCCTCACCAAGTTGCTTTTAGTGCTGGAGCCATAATTATTTTTACTTTACAGTTATCACTCTTTATCCAACATTATTTCTAATCTTATATCTCTAACTGCTAACTCTGTTGTCAGTATTAGTATTCACTTCTCTATTATGCTCCTCTACTACAACTCTTCCATGATTTAAATTTTCCTTACTTTAATGCACCTAAAAAAAACCCATAGATCCTTTAAGAGCGATCTACCCCTATTTACTGTCACCTATACAGACATACCTTATCAAGAGGGTCTGCCCCTCTCTTTTCCTGCTATTTCTTTTTTGTGCTTTTCCCCCCAAATCTTTCCTATCCTATTCCCCCCTCTTTAGTGATGCCACCCTGAATAGGGCTAAGAGAGTTCACTGGAAGCCATAGCTCTTTCCCCCCTCTATCCTATCTGAGCCACCTACTACAGAGTCCCTAGGTTAAGTGTTCCTGATTTACGATATTCCATCGTTATGACAGACCCATAGATTATTAATAAATTACCAATAAGTCAATTTTTCTATCTGCCTGGCTTGTATGGTAAATACAAACTTCGCACACTAAACAGTTTGTGAGCGTGGCGGACGTATACACAGCTAGCTGCACTGTTATATTTGTATATATATATTTATTTATTTGTTTATGCATTTGGTCATATGAAGGAATTATATTAAATTTAATTACTAAATTACCAAACACATAGCTTTAAATACGCTCTCAAGTGGAACAGCTTGTTAAGCGTGGCAGACGAATGCATTGTCTTGCAGCATTGTTGTATACATATAGATCAAGTTAATGGTTTCATTTATTTATTTTTTATGTATTTGGTTATTTGAAGGAATTATATTTAATTCACTTACAATAGTACCAAATACATAACCGTAAATACAATCTTCATGCTAAATAGTTTGTTGAGCGTCGCAAAAGAAAACATTGTCACACGGAATTAGACTGAAAAGAAGAGGAAACGTTGCTCACTTTACCCTCGTACGCCATATGGTTCTCGTGCTCACCTGCTCTCTGGTTGGTTTCACTCTTGTTCGCTCGTTATTGACTTGCACCATGCCTCCCAAGCATGGTGGCGATTTTTCTGATGGCAGTGCTGCAAAGAAAAGGAAAGCCATGACCATGGAAATTAAAGTTGAAATAGTAAAATGCTCGAAAAAGGGAAAAAGTGCTACGAACATTGGCCGCTCACTGGGGTTAGCCCATTTGACCGAGGCAATGATCATTAAGGATAAACATTGCATCCTTGAACATGTGAAAGGTTCTTCTCCTATGATATCCACTGTGATTACTAAGCAGTGTAGTGAGCTTATGATCAAAATGGAGAGGTTACTATTTCTTTGGCTGGATTACCAACATCAACGGCATATCATAGTGAACCTCATGTTGATAAAGGAAAAAGTTGAAAAATTATTCGATGACATGAAAAGTGAAAAAAGGGAAGGAAGTGAAAGTGAAGAATTGGGGCCAGTAGGGGTTGGTTTAATCATTTTAAAATTTGTGCTAATTTGCATAACCTAAGAGTGCAAGTGGTATGAGAAAGCAGCAAAAGTTCCCCAGTGTGTTAGCAGAAATAATTAAGGAGGTGGGTTACCATGCCAGACAAGTATTTAATGTGGTTTAGTCTGGTTTGTTTTGGAAGTGTATGCCTAGTTGTACGTACATCACTAAGGAGAAGACAGCACTAGGACATAAAGTCAGCCAGGAGAGACTGACTTTGATTTTGAAGGCAAATGCTGCTGGAGACTTCAAGCTGAAGCCATTGTTGTTAGTAGATTGGCCCATAGCACCAGCCGCCCATTGGAGGTATTGTGCTTCCAAGGGTCTGCCTTTTAAGGTGTCACTAGTGCTGGACAGTGCCTCTGGTCACCCTCCACATTTAGATGACTTTCAACCTAATGTAAAGATGGTTAACCTTCCACCTAATACCACTTCCCTGTTACAGTCAATGGATCAAAGGGTCATTGCCTCTTTCAAGGCCTATTACCTCCGAAGGACAATCCTATGGCTCTCAGGGCAACTGAGAAGGACTAGAACTTGACTCTCAAGGAGTTTTGGAAGTCGTACTATATTTTTCAGGCTGTGAAGTATATTACTGATTCTTGGGAGGAAGTTAAGCAGACTAACTTGAATGGGGTTTGGAAGAAAATGTACCTCAAGTGTGTGAATGACTTCCATGGCTTTGAGGAGACAGTTGAGGCTGTCACCAAGAACGTTGTTGCCATGAGTAATGTGCTCAATTTGGGGGTGGGGCCTGATGATACAACAGAGCAGCTGGAATCTCATGGAGAGGAGTTATCTGCTGAGAAGCTCATTCAGTTAGGAGCAGATGGTTTAAAAGGCTAAAAAAAATACCAACTCCAGAGCCCAAGAGATTCAGAAGCAGGGAATTGGAAGAACCCTTTGCCCTGATGGAGGAAGGGTTGGCAAAGGTCGAGGCTAAGGACCTCAACACTGCCAGGTACACTAAAGTCGCCAGAGTGATCATTGATTCCCTGCAGAGTTACAAGGAATATATGAGGAGAAGAAAAGGGCATCCTTCTAGCCTTGCCTCGACCAATTCTTCGTGAAGGTAGAGCCCCCACCAACATATCCTGTACCTTCTACCTCAGGTGCCTCTATAGACTCACCTGCCCCAGGATATCCTGCATTTGCTGCAGGTTCTCTTGCTTCTCCAGACTCACCTGCCCTAGCCTCTTCAGCACCTGCCTCTCCAGCTTCCTCCTGCTTATAGGCCTGTTTCTCTCTCTCTCCATTGCAATTCTCCTTCCAGTGTACAAACTGACCTCATGAGTAAAGGTAAGCAATGCTGTATACAGTGGTGTACTTGTACTATACAGTATTTGTCTTAGATTACACAAGTAATAATAAGTAATACCGTATACAGTAGTGTACTTTTACTATTTTTATGTATTAATTTAAGAACTTAGATTATTTTTCTGTTTTACAGTATTTATTTTTAGCATGGGTGGGGGACCTAGGTTCGAATTTAGGTGTTTTCCGACTTATAATATGATCCAGGTTACGACAGCTGTCAGGAACGGAATCCTGTCTTAAATCAGGGACACCCTTGTGTATATATATATATATATATATATATATATATATATATATATATATATATATATATATATATATATATATATATATATATATATATTACTTCATCAAAATTCTTTAATACTATATACTTTATATTTTATGTAGTAGTTAAGTGTCTTTAGTCTAAGAACTGTACATTATTGCATATGTATGTACCGTACAGTGCATTTTTTTTAACCTAAACACACCTTTAGAACTATTCCACTTATGAACAGACTTCTGGAACCTAACTCGTTCATAAGTTTGGGAGTATATATATATATATATATATATATATATATATATATATATATATATATATATATATATATATATATATATATATATTATTTATTGCAGAATTTAGAACGATGGCCATAATCATAAAAGCAAGTCAGTGTTGTTTTGAATGTAACATATAAAGCTAGGGAAATTTTTCTAAATAATTGAAATGTAAATTCATATTACAAAAGTTTGCTCATCATGGCTACACTAAACTTTTTTGAAAACTTTACAAAATTACCTTTTAGTTGGAATTTACCATTCTCAAAACAGAATTTCATCATGAATATTATTAATGATTTATGGTACTGTATACAGTTCTTACTGTCTTAATAAGAGCAAGCTACTACAGCTCAGAAAGAATATCATACAATAATGCAGCCCAGTATAGGTGATGTCGCTGATATTCCCTTAGCTGCCTGGGCAAACACCCCAAAAGAAGGCCACTGCTGAGCCCAGCTTTTCCCCTTGAGCTCTAAGGAAGTATATGTCGTATAAAGTCTTGTGAGTGTCCTGGGTTGCTCTCAGTGTCTCCGATAAGGAGGAGCTTTTGAGAATGAAATGTTAAGAGTCATTTCTTGATGCAGAAAAATTGAGTTTTGTGTTGAGAGATGAGGTATTTACCCATGTGACCAATGCTTCTTTCAGGTTCTTGTGCCCCATAAGAGGCAGGAATTGGTTGTGGCCATTTGGGCTCTTTTGCTGCTTCTTTTCAGAGTTGCTTGGCAATCTCCTCTGATATGTAGCTCCAGATGATGCAGTTACGCTAAACATGCTGCCACTCCAGGTTTGCCTATGCAGTAAGAATAATAGACTGTGGTTGATCTAACCTGAATATTTTCATCTTTTTCTTTATGTGCGTACTGTTTTATGTGTTGCATTCAATACCCATTTGAAGGAGGATAGACACAGGCATGTTTGAGCTAGGAGATTAAGGCTGGATGTCTATCCTAATGGTTCACGATGGGATCAAAGCCCTGATAATCACTTTCTGACTTGCTTGCTCTACCACTGAACTACTGCAGCTCCTTTTTCTTTATATACATACTAAATATTATTTGCCATATTTTGGTAAAATAATACCATACTTAAAACTATATAATAATGTAAAAAATAACGGTAATAAATACTAAATATCATATGATACATTTAATTAGTGCTGTCAGTTTTGTACTCTTTACAAAAGAAACTAAAATTGCGTAGTTACATAGATGACTTCTGAAGTTTAAAACCCATAACTTACCACTTAAAGATGAGATAAATTTTTATCTCACTTCTCTGTAAAGAAGCTTAAGCAACAATAGAAAATAAAATTCTGTTGGTTTTCCTACTCAGACAAATTATAGGTCTTATCATGTGCAATAAAAGATTGATAAAAACTGCTTCACACCAACTTTTTTTCTTTCTATTATTGCTTATATTCTTAAACTCTTTTGCATATGTATAGAAAATCAGAATCCGTTTTTTCCATATTTCATAAAGCTTGAAAATTCAACTATAATAACAGCTACAAGACTAAAACTAGTATAGTACATCAAATGGAGTTTTTAATGAAGTTTTATGTACTATACTGCATCTTAATGAAAAATTAACATATCTACTTATTAACAATTATTACCACAAAAGCAATCTTACCATTTGCCTTATAAATCATATTAGTAACAGCAAACAATTCAACTCTATACTTATTCAAGTAGCATTAACTTGGATAGCATTTTCTTCAAATTTTTATATATATATATATATATATATATATATATATATATATATATATATATATATATATAAATAGGGGGCCCTCGGAATACTATATTCTAAACTTACGTTGTTTTGTGGTTACAATGCATCAACCATACTTTATTTTGCTTCTTTTTTTATAATTTTTGGCCTGTATTATATCTGCCAAGCATAAAGCACATTCTTCTGATGGCAATGCTTCAAAGAATAGGAAAGCAATCACCATGGAAGTGAAGATTAGAGATAGAGAAACGCTCAGTAAAGGGAGAAACTTTACTACTGCATAGCATAAGTGGGTTAAGTAGGTTCTTATTTAGGTGTGATCCGACTTAGGCGGAAAACAGGGTTACGACATGTCTTGAGGAACGAAACTGTGACATAAGTCGAGGACCCCCTGTACAGTACAGTGTATATATAAAACTTAACAAACCCATTTTCTTATACAGAGCAAAGTTTTATTTTGCTCTACCATAATATAACACTTTTAAAAAGGAAAACGAAAGACTGGATAATCCAATTCAAGACGAAACAACAAAACCTTACATTCTGGAAAATCACTGCCTCTCTACAAAACCTCGTGACAATTTTTTATATATCTTGACTAATAAGGAGAAAAAATTATTGCACAATGTTTATAAATATACAGTCAGTTTGTAATCAATTTCATAAGCTAAAATGTTTTAAAAGGTAAGCAATATACAGATCAGTAAAAATACTAAATTTTCGAAACCCAACTTTTAAAGTTCTCAAAAAATATATGAATTTTACCGATCCTATATTGTAGCTGCAGATTAATCTTTTCCCCAGCAACGACAAAATATCTTGTCCAAAAATAATCATATAAAAGTTACATTTTGAATAAGTTTGCTCATCCATTTTGGTTATCTCTGAGTGTTTCCAAGGCAGATGAGTATTTTCATGCTATTCATACATCTGCCAACCCCGCTCATAGCATCTCAGTCACAGGTGTGAAGTATGAAAGATTTTTTTTTTTTTTTTTTTCTGAATTCGTCTGAAACTGCATTTTTTTGGAAATTTGCTGGTGAAGAGGTAACTCTGATCAATGTAGGGGTCAGATATTTTCCTAATGCAACATTCATGTTGCTAAAAATATAAATCTCATTAACTTATTAAATTTTGTAAACACAACAGTCAATTCGATTAAAAAAGTATCTCCTTAACTAATACAGAGCAAAATTTTGCTGCTGACCCAACATAAATGTTGATAAAAAAATGCATCTAGGTGATCAAAAGGAGAGCTAGTAAATTTTGCTGGTCAAACATTTAATGTGCTCAACATATGCAGCTAAAGTGACCAACATGGATCTTGCTAATCTAACATTCAAGTTGCTCAAAAAGTGGCATCTCAATGACCAAAGTAGAGCGAGTATATTTTGCTGACCTAACATTCAGGATGATCTTAAAAGAAAATAGGAGTATCACCGACCAATGCGTTGCAATCAAAATAAGCTAACTCATCATTGTAGATTTTATTCTTTCTTTACAAAATAGACAAAAACAAGTGCATATCACTGGCCAATGCATCGCAATTCAAACTTGCTAACTCATCATTTTAGTTACTTCTTTAACAAAGTGGTAAAAAATATGGGTATTGCACCAACCACTGCAGTGCAATCAAGATTTACAAACTCATCATCTTGGTTATTTTTTTAAAATAGTGGTAACAAAGAGGGGCATGTCACTGACCAGTGCATAGCAGTCAAAATTCTTTAACTTATCTTTAACAAAGGGGCACATCACTGACCAATGCATAGCTCTTAACTCTGGAGAAGGCCAGTGTAGGAAATTTGTTAACATCATTGACATCTACATCCGTGACGGTTTTCTTGTTATCATAAGTTATGTAACTGATGATATAATTACGCCAGGCAAGGATCCAATGTAGTCTGTCTTTGGGTGATCTAAGGTCATATTCCTGAAAAATTATAATTATTATTAGTAAGTGATACACAAATGCTCATTAAAATACTATACATAAAACAATTACATACAGATGTAGCTTGAATTTACAACTTTGAATGTGTTGTTTGCTGTTTTATGAGGGATTATTAATCCCTATTCAAGGGAGGAGGACATATGCAGGTTAGAGCTGGAGAATTAAGGCTGAATGCCCAGCAGTGAGCTCTATCATTTGCTATTACCAACTTTGAGAGTATAGTAAACAAAAGCACAGCTGTTGTATAGAAAAACTATTAAATTTAGAGAATTGTTATAGTTCATTTTTAATGTTCATGATGTCTAGCAAACAAAATGCAAAATTATAAAAGTTATACAGACTGACAATATGGTTTAGAAATGTAATTTTATTTAAAAAGATCGGACTACTTTTATAGCAAGCCTAAATGATATAACTATAACTACTTACAGTCAATATCAAAAGTCATTTTAAAACTATCCTACAAGAAAAATGCTAAATTCTGAAAATGAATAGATAAATGGCAGCAAGTCCACATCCATTTTCCTGTTAAATAAGTACATTCCACATAGTGAACAGAAACATTTGACTGGATGACACTTTAAATACTTACAATTTGAAATATTGTTTCAGCAACATCAGTTGTGCCACCAAAATGTCGTCGACCCTTCCTCCTATTGCTGTTCCTTTCACGAGCTTTTTTCTTCAAAAGCAAGGAGATAACTGACCCGTGAATTCTGTAATGACCTCGCACTACCTAAATTAAAAGATGTGAATAATGAATAAAATCATCAGTAAAAAAAATACTTAGACATCGTCCAACCTTTTTGGTATAGCTAAATCAACTCTAACCTTTCTGCTATAGTTAAATAAAATATAATATAATATATATATATATATATATATATATATATATATATATATATATATATATATATATATATATATATATATATATATATATATGAATCATATTTATCCCTGACCAGGACTTAAACCTGAGACGCATAATTAATGTACCAAAGTGCTAAGGTCTAAAAGAGAAACAAGAGATATAACTTAACTGCTATACTAGGAATGAACGCATTCTATATGAATGCCTTTTTGTTCATGTTACATGTTTTCCTACCCTCACTCGTGGCTTCGTTTTTCGCATTCAATTCAAACCTTACCAATATAGGCATTAATAATAATCAAATAAACACAATACCATATGTGAAAACATGAAACATATTTTACCGAAAACAAAGCCACGAGTGAGGTTAGAAGCTGTAATATGAACAAAAAGGTATTCAGATTGAATGCGTTCATTCCTAGAATAGCAATTAAGCTGTAAGGTTTGTTTTCTTATAGACCTTCAGTGGTGTAGTTGATAGCGCCTTGGGAAAGTAATTATGTGTCTTAGGTTCGAGTCTTGGTCAGGGGTAAAATATGATTCATGTTTTCACATATGGTAATTTAATTATTTGATTATCATTAATGCCTATATAGCTGAGATTCGAATTAAATGCGAAAAACGAAGCCACAAGTGAGGTTAGTAGAAGTTGTAATATGAACAAAAAGGCATTCAGATAGAATGCGTTCATTCCTAGAATAGAAGTTAAGCTGTAAGGTTTGTTTCTCGTTTAGACCTTCAGTGGTGTAGTTGATAGTGCCTTGGCACAGTAATTATGAGTCTTAGGTTCGAGTCCCAAGGGGTAAAATATTCATGTTTCACACATGGTAATGTGTTTGATAGTTATTAATGCCTATACAGCTGAGACTCGAATTAAATGCAAAAAAACAAAGCTACAAGTGAGGTTAGAAGCTGTAATATGAATAAAAAGGCATTCAGATAGAATGCATTCATTCCTAGTATAGAAGTTAAGCTGTAGAGTTTGTTTCTCATTTAGACCTTCAGTGGTGTACTTGATAGCGCATTGGCACAGTAATTATGTCTCTTAGGTTCAAGTCCCGGTCAGGGTTAAAATATGATTCATGTTTTCACATACGGTAATGTGCTTATTATTATTGCCTATATAGCTGAGATTCGAATTAAATGCGAAAAACAAAACCGTGTGCGAGGTTAGAAGATGTAAAATGAACAAAGAGGCATCCATATAGAATGTGTTCATTTCCAGTATAGCATATATAATCTACAGAAGTAATCCAATTTCTCATTGTTAGATAGTAAAACTACACTACATGTACAGTACAGTAAATATAAAAATATTAAAGCACTACAGTAATACAAAACTACAGTACAATATATCTTACCTTTACTCTCAAATCTCCATTTCAGGTTTCTTAATGCGAATTTCATTGTTAATGCTCTACTTTAGCATCATTAATTTTAGTATTACTACTATTATTATTATCATTATTATTATTATCTGTTCACTTGTTAGCTACATTTCTGTTCACTGTAAGGGTATGTATTACCCTCTACTTATTTGTACAGTTACATGTCTACTTATAAGTGGAAAATGGTATTGCAAAGGATGGTAGCCCCCCTCCATAATTATTACTGCTAACACACTAGGAAACTCTTTGCTGCTTTCATATTACCGCTAATTAGCAGCCTCACTTTGCACACAGATTAAGCAAATCAGCACGAGTCTTAAAATGCATAAATCAACCCCTACTGGCCACAAACCCTTCACTCCCTTTTCCGACCGTTTTACTATTTAAACTTTAATTTTCATCACCACTAGACTTGAGAGACATAGTAATTTTAGTAACAAGCAAAACGAATGAGAAAGCAGACGAAAACGTGACACAATGTGGCTGATGAGAGTAAACTGAGCTGTGATTCTTCAAATGCCGTGTGATACTCGATTCTTACATGTGTCAACAAACTATTTCAAATAAAATCTTATTAACGGCTACGTGTTTGATATTTTTTTTTTTTAAATTCAATATAATCCTTCAATATAACCAAATATATAAACAAATAAAGCCATTAACTTGATAAATACAAATATAGCTGTGCTGCTAGCTGTGTACTCGTGTGTATTTCGAATAAAATTGTATTTACAGCTATGTTTGTTTCTTTTGTTTTTAAATTCAATGTAATCCTTCAATATAACCAAATAAATACATAAAGCCATTAACTTGATAAATACAAATTCAGCTGTGCTGTTAGCTGTGTATTCATGTGTATTTCGAATAAAGAAATATGCCATTAACTTGATAAATATGAATACAGCTGTGCTGTTAGCTGTGCATTCGTATTTCAAATAAAATTGTATTTACAGCTTTTTTTTTTTATTCAATATAACCAAATATATAAACACACAAATAAAGCCATTAACTTGATAAATATGAATACAGCAGTGCATTCATCCGCCACACTCACAAACTGTTTTGGCACGCAGTTTGAATTTACCGCACCAGCCAGGTAGGTTGAAAAATTAGTTATTTATTATTTATTGGCCTCCGTCGTAAAATGAAATGATGTTCTACGGGGATCCCCTGTAATACTGTGTGTATATATATATATATATATATATATATATATATATATATATATATATATATATATATATATATATATAAAGAGAGAGAGAGAGAGAGAGAGAAGATGACCGTTAGAAATGATCCGATTCCATACACACACAAAAGGCTTTGTTTCTGATCAACTCCAGCGTCTTTGCTATAGTGAAACATACCATATATATATATATATATATATATATATATATATATATATATATATATATATATATATATATATATATATATATACACACAGTGGAACCTCCACCTACGAACAAACTGACCTTCGAATACAATTTTCGAACAAATCTAGAATTGACCTGCGAACAATCCTCGAAGTATGAATGCACATCCGCCTGGGCGACAGTGTGTTTGCTGTCAGTTCTGCATTGGTGCTCGCATTGTGAAGTTCTTTCGTTGTAGATTTCTAGATTTTTTTGCTTTTTACTTTAAATTATCCCTCATAATGGCTCCATAGAAAGTGAAAAGTGATAGTGGTGTTACAGACTAAACGTATTACTGTGGAAACGAAAATAGAAATAATTGCTACACATGAGAACGGTATTCGTGTTTCTGATCTTGCCACGCAGTATGACATGGTAAACTCGACCACCTGTACTATTTCAAAGAATAAACAGGTCTTAAAGGTGGCTGACGTAGCTAATGGAGTAACTGTTTTAATGAAGCATATGTCTCAGATTATATAAGAGGTAGAAAAATTATTGTTAGTTTGGATAAATGAAAAAGAGCTTTCTGGAGATAGTGTTAGTGAGGCTATATGCATGAAGACTCTACAGGTACACCATGATTTGGTAGAGAGCACTACAAGTGCTAGTGGCGTTATAATTAACGAATTTAAAGCAAGTAGAGGCAGGTTTGAAAAATTTCGTCGATGAGCTGGAATTCATAGTGTTGTTAGGCATGTAAAAGAGGCTAGTTCAGACCAAATAGTAGCGGATGCCTATGTGCTAGAATTCGATAAATTTCTCAAATGTGGAGGTTGTCTTGCAGCAAGTATTAAACTATGATGAAGCAGGACTTTTTGGAAAAAAAAATGCCTAGAAGGACCTACATAACCCCAGAGTAGAAGTCACTGCCTGGCCACAAACTAGTGAAGGACAGGCTTACACTTTATTGTGTGCTAAAGAAAGTGGGGATTGCAAGATTAAGCCACTTTTAGTGTACCACTCTGAAAATCTGCGCATTTTTAAGTGCAATAATGTGTTGAAAGGTAGACTTTCGGTAATGTGGAGGTCGAAATAGCAAGGCTTGGGTAACATGTATCCTATTCATAGAATGGTTGACTGAAGGTTTTGCGCCAGCTGTCAAGAAATATCTTGGGGGAAAGAGGTTTGCCCCTTAAGTGTCTTCTGGTAATGGAGAATGGTCCTGCCCATCCTTTAGGATTGGAAGAAGACACTGATATCAAATACGACTTCATTAAAGTCAAATTTCTGCCTCCAAACACCACTCCTTTCCTCCACCCATGGAGCAGCAAGTCATTTCTAATTTTAAGAAATTGTATACGAAAGCCTGGTGTTTCCAGGTCACCAACGACACGGAATTAATCCTGCATGAATTCTGGAAAACCACTTCAATATCCTCTACTACATAGGCTTCATTGACAAGGCATGGAAGGAGGTATCTTACCGCACATTGCAGTTCACCTAGAGAAAACTTTGGCCAGGTTGTGCAGGTGATAAGAGACTTCGAAGGTTTCAAGGATGAGACAACTGTTAATATAGTGAACGAGATTGTGGCCACGGGCAAAATTTTGGGCTTGGAAGTCAAGAAGGATGTGGAGGAACTGGTGGAGGACCACAAACAAGAGCTCAACACCCAAGAATTGAACAAGACTATCCGAGAGGAGCAATCTTAGGAGGCGGGGGATGAGAGGGTAAAGGTTTCAAGCGTGAAGTTTAAAGAAATTTTTAGTAAGTGAAGTGAATAATATATACTGTACAGTATTTTATAATAATTAAGATTATTTTTCATTCATTTACAAATTTTTTTAACATATAAACCTATAAAAAAAATTAAAAGGACATATTTCTGGAGCTGGGAAATAGTTATTTGTTTAATATCATTTCAATGGGAAAAGTAGCTCCAGCGACAAACATTTCAACTTACGAACTGGGTTAGGGAACGGATTAAGTTCGTGACTAGAGGTACCACTGTATATATATATATATATATATATATATATATATATATATATATATATATATATATATATATGAATCATTTTTACCCCGACTGGGACTTGAACCTAGGACTTATAATTACTAAGTCAAGGCGCTACCAATTACACCACAGAAGGTTAAAAGGAATCAGACATTATAGGGAACGTGACTAGAGGTACCACTGTGTATGTATATATATATATATATATATATATATATATATATATATATATATATATATATATATATATATATATATATATATGAATAATTTTTTACCCCGACCGGGACTTGAAACTAGGACTTATAATTACTAAATCAAGGCGCTACAACTACACCACAGAAGGTTAAAAGGAATCAGACCTTATAGCTTATATCTGCTATACTTAGGAATGAACGCATTCTATCTGAATGCCACTATGTTCATATTACAGATATAAGCTATAAAGTTTGGTTCCTTTTAACCTTCTGTGGTGTAGTTGGTAGCGCCTTGACTTAGTAATTATAAGTCCTAGGTTCAAGTCCTGGTCGGGGCAAAAAATGATTCATGTTTTCACATATGTAATGTGCTTATATATATATATATATATATATATATATATATATATATATATATATATATATATATATATATATATATTATATAGAGAGAGAGAGAGAGAGAGAGTGTTGACTGTTAGAAATGGTCCGATTCCATATATACAGAAAAGCGATAATTACTCTCTCTCACATAGATTAAGTAGGCTTAATCCATTATTAATATTATTATTATTATCAAATAAATACTTAACAGACTGTGTGTGCTGAACTTCAGCCAATGTTGAAACGATGCTTGGCCGGTAAGAACTCACCTTAGTTTTTCTCTCTCTTATACATATTATTATTATTACTAATATAGCAATAATACTGCAATGAATATTAGTAGAATAATAAATAGAGAACAGCATTGTGCTGTACACTGCATTAGACACACATAGACACATGCATATATCTTATTTTTTTATTTGCGTATTATTCTTAATATTATCATTACAGTTATTATCCAATAAATACTTAATAGACTATGTTCGCTGAAATTAGACCTATGTTGAAACGACGGTTGGCTAATTAGAAGTCGCTTGAATTTTTCTCTCTTTCTTATATCATATGTATTATTATTATTATTATTACCAATGTTGTTGTGAGAATTGAACTGATGCCAATGCAGAGAACTTTTCATTCACATTCTCTTTCTCTGTCATATATATTATTATTATTATTATTACTATTTTTATTAGTGTTGTTGTTGTTATGAGAAGGTAAAACATATAACTTTTCATGTCTCTCTCTCGTATACACACACACACACATACTCACACATCGTTTGTACCTCTGGATGTTCGTAAATAGAAGAGCGTCTGCACATATAAGTGAGAGAGAGAGAGAGAGTATGTTTGCGTTGATAAACAGAATAAGTCAATTCCCAAAAGCTAGAGGATTTTATTCCCAGTTTTAACTTAGTTTTATAATTTCCTCTAAAATTTAAAGTCTCATTACAGAGGATTATATATCATTAAATGGTAAATGGCAATGTATATAAATTTTCAAAGTTATTCCTAACTTAGCAGATGTGAATATAGACTTATTCTAGACAGAAGACCAAAACTTATTTTGCATAAGCTTGCCTGTGATATCTTTGAGTCTCGAGTTCGTAGGTGAGAAACAACAGACTGGGGTTCCTCAGGGGTGGTTAACATGCTCACTGTTCCATCTGTGAAGAATCTGAAAAAATATCCCATATCTTACACAGGATTAAATAGTGCGGTTTTGAATGTACACGGTTGGAATATATATATATATATATATATATATATATATATATATATATATATATATATATATATATATTAATGTTAAATTTCATAATAGTTTTCCCCCCAAAAATACATAACAACTACAGTACTGGTTTAGATAAAATTTAAATTGTATGAAGCAGTTTAGGTGTATTACAGTGATATGTCGGTGAGGTTGGATTACTGTTACATTTGTGAAGAATCTGAACAAAATATCCCACACTATAGTTGTAACTACAGTACTGTTTTTACATAAATTTATATTGTATTAGGCAAAGTTTAAGTACAATACAGTGATCTAGGCATAATTCAAAGCATACATGAAGTTCTGAATAAGTTATTTGCCAAGTATAAACACATTTATATAAGGGTTTTGACTTTAGGTGATTTTTGACTTACACATGAAGTGGTGAAATCAGTTAGAATGTGAAATGATGGACGATTAGATAGTGAAAGGAAAGTATAACTTCAACAGCCATACTTCCTGCATGCTGCAAGAGTTGACTAAAAGGGATAAGGGTGTGAGGGTTAGTCATGCCCTTTCGAGTGGAATTGTTCTCCCAAGTCACATAGCAGTTGACAGAATAAGGTGTGCAGGGTATGATAAGGTCCTGCTTCCATCTTAACAACTGGACCAATGCTTGATACAGGATGTTATATCAAATTGAAAAAAAACAATAGGTTTTATAATGGATTGGTGTTATTCATTATATATAGTGAACATAGGCAAGACTGAAAGAATGATAAAAGATATTAAGCTAAAAGATAAATATAATTTTTATTTTGTATTCATTCCCTTGTATTTTCTAGCATATTATTTTTGACTTCCTTGTCTATCTATTCTACTTTATATATTATTTTCATTTATTCCCTTGTAATTTCTAGTATATTATTATTATTTATTCCCTTGTGCTTTCTAGCATAATAAGCACTATATAGGAAAAACGAGTAATACCATAATCTACAATGAAAAGCAATAAGTAAAGTAACTAACATAGGGTGGTATACAAAGCTCTACAGAATTTCTTGGCAATTTTCTCTTTCAAAACGGTACAGACTAACCAAACTACATTCGTACACTTTCAAGGTTGTGAATGCTTATATATTAATTATACTTTTATCTAAGGGTAGGGGCAAGAAAACCTCCTCTAAGTTCCCTGCATATAGTACAAGTCGACTAAATGCGACAAAGTGGTGGAAGCAATTAACATTGTAAAATGAGGGACGACTGTATTTATAGTGAAAGGAAAGTATGAAATGCACAGCCATATTGCCTGAATGCTGCAAGAGTTGACTAAAAGTTTAGAGAATTTTTTTTTTTGCATTGATTCAGCCCCTTAAAAGAGGGATAATGCCATTTATATATACTGAGGATACATATATACAAAAGCTCCAATCCCCCTTGTAAGGGAAGTGGCCGTGTCAAAGCAAACACCCATTCACTAAAGTGCTTCTCCTTTCAACTTTCTTTATCTCAAAGCTGACACATTCATCTTATTTCCCCCAAACATGCTATCAAACTCTTCCCTTTCATTTAAAACTGTTTCATAATCATACATATTCTAAGACCCAATTACAAAGGTTTTGAATGGAGCATTCCTAGCTGATCCTCCTTATATTGCTTGACTCTTCATGAAGAGAAAATAGAGAGATGTGGGATTCTGAGCCCCATGTCACCCTTATTTAGTCATCATTACAACATGGAATAATTATTCTTGTAATAAGATAGAATAAAATGTCGAATAAGAGAGAAAAAATATTAAATATAAGAGGAAAAGGACATTCAATTCCTCACTCAGATTATAGCCACCCACTGCACATCTTCAAATCTACAAGTATACCCTATTACTAGAAGTGTAGAACAGTTGATGGATGTGGTAAAGATGAGCAGGGTATGATGAAGTCTCTTGCCTCCCTTTTTAAAGTCAGCTGTGGGCACCCAACTAACGTCAGCCATGTATAGCATAGTTTCATGAAAGGGGAGGAAGCATTAAAGAAAAGGTATGGAATTTAGGGTATTCTTTCTATAATACTTAGTGTTTAATGCATATTGTTAATGCAATGCCCGTATCTCACCACAACCAAACAAAAAAGGGTAGGGGAGCAGAACTTCATCATACCCTGTTCATCTATGCTGCTTCAATACATGTTCTGTACAGAAAAAACTAGGTGATTTACAAGAGTATATCTTATGGGAATCTAGCCCACTTACCTTACATATCGATAGTACTGGACCAAATGCCATGGCTGGTAGTTTTGATCCTGAAAACTACAGTCTCCTTGTCGAAAGTAAGTGGTGCGAGATATGTAGCAGCCATTGTAACGAGGATGAGGACGCTCAATAAACATCTCTCTCCAAGAACCATATGGTCCCGGTAAACCACAATTGATTCCCCATACCCTTGAATAAATACAAAGTATGATATATATATATATATATATATATATATATATATATATATATATATATATATATATATATATATATATATATATATATTAAGAACTAAATGTAAAAGTATTAAACTCCAGAAGTTTAAAATAGCATGAGTCATTTGTAACAAAAGAGTATTAATCGAATACTATATTTCCATGCATGATATTAAGTTAAATATTCCAGATTTAAAAAAAATATTTGAATATGGTTGATATATATATATATATATATATATATATATATATATATATATATATATATATATATATATATATATATATATATATATATACACTGAAATACAAAAAATAAATAAAACTCTCTTACCTCAAGCAGGCTTTATGCCATATCTCTGGATTTCGGGCCACAAGGTAAAAGCCCCGACAAGCTTGGGCAACTTGCTCAAGAGACCGCATGTCAAGGTCATTGCCCACAACCCAACACATAATGCGATCCAGCATCTCAGGTGGCAAACATGAGATGTGTGGAGCCTTGAATAAAAAGCACCCAATAATTTTTAACTCTTGTACTGAATGACACTAAACAATTTCAATTATTTTTTCTGGAAATCATGTTAAAATGTTTAAAAAACAAAAATTCCACTTGTGCAGTATTGTTATCAAATAAAAAACCTCATTGCAAATTAAACTAAACAGAAAATCTTGAATTCTGTTTATTTTTTTAAAATGTTTCCTTCCCATTTGAGATGCTACAACAGTGCACAATAAAATATAGAACTCGCTTCTATATTTCTGGCCAAAAACAGGCATGCATATAAGAGAATATACAGATATTACTGCTTTGGGCGCATCCATTTAAACACCACAATAATCAAGTCATAATTTACCTCTTGCTCAAATTGTGGAATACACACAGCATGCGTTGAAGCTACAAGCAACTGGAATCTTGCTATCAGGTCTTGGAATTCTTCTCTGCTTAGGTCTTCTTCTTGAAGAGATTCTTCAGTGTCTACTGAAGAGGGAAATGAATAGTTATTTAATTTAGGCTTGAACAACTTTGCAATATTACAAAAAGAGAACATTAATATTTTAGGGATTGAATATTGCTTTGACATAGAGTAAGTGGAGATTTGATAAAGGATCTCAAGATGGAGCTGTAAAAAAAAAATTGACGACAGAAAATGCTGTGTCAGTAAGGTTGTTACTTAACTTTCTATCACGAAAGATTAAGTCTCATGAATTAATAAATGTGCAGTTCTCTATGATTGTTCTATATAGTTGTATAAGGGCCATAATAATACTTCTGAAATGTTTTTGAGAGGGATAAAACTCAAAAACTGAAAGGTAGTAATGCTGTTGTTGATTCCTGAGCTACCAGGTAGAACAGCCCCGAGTCCCTAAGAAAGGCAATACCAATCCCCGGCTTTCCCACAGAGCTCTCAAGGAGTGTATGTAGTGTTGACAGCATATATGGTTATTTGCTGTGCAGGTTTCCATGAAATGTTTCCTGGGTTGTTTACAAGGTTTCCATTTAGAAGGAATCTCTGAGAAATGTAATTTTGTGTATTGTCTTGAGAGATGAGGTAATCGCCAGGGTGACAAGCATCTCCTAGGTTTTCGTGCTTTTTGAGCGATATAGGTTGGTTGTGGCAGTTTGGCCTTTTTGCTGCTCCTCTTCTGAGTTACACCTCTGGAGGGTGAACCTACGACAAAGACTCTGCCATGTCCTGAAAGGTGGTGTTAATGCAAACAGTGAGTACTGCTTACTTTTTCTATCAAGTGTACTGATAAAAATATAGATATTAGTGGTACTTCCTAATGAGCTCCAGTGAAAGAGTAATTGGATCTTGTAAGAAGAGTAAGCCTAGAGTGCTCTTGGGTTACTCAAGTTTACAAGATACAGAGCATCCATTTACCTTCATTCCTCTCCAGCATGCTTTTCCGATGAACCCTGAACTCGATGTCTGGGACAAGGGTCATGGCCCTTCTGTAGTGCTGAATAGCTTCATATAGCCTCTTACTTTGCTCCAGCTCGACTGCCCTGTTGAAAAGTTCTGTTGCCTACAGGGAGATATTATTATTATTTTTACTACTATTTTTGTTATAATGTTTATCATTACTGTGTTATTTTATCCCAGGCTTAGTGGTAGAGTGCACAAGTTTGAAAGCAACTACCGTAGCTTTGATCTCACCGTGTGGAATTACAAAGGGCATCGAAGCTTATTCCCCTTAGCTTCATTGTGTTCACCACCATTTGAATAGGGATAAATGTTTACACATAAAATGGTACAGTATTCTATCCCTGGTGGTGAGCAGTATAGAGAATTCTATCCTAAAATTCCATACATGTCAAAATAGTGATAAGGGCGTGGAGAGTCAGCCATCCTATACTCTATTAATTATTTTCTTGACACAAACACAAATGGGCAGCCTATGATATAGTTTAGTTTTGACTACCTTTCTGGATTGAAAACTACTGTATTATCATTATCAATATCATTATTAAGTATTTAACAGGTGACTAACAGTCTATAATGTGTCCACCACTTTATGTATCAAAATTAGTCCCCAGTTGAATGGGGGTGAGCACATACATGTTGGAACTGGAGGATTAAGGCTGGAAGCCCTTCCTAACACCCTGCATTAAGAACAAACCCATGTCAGTCATTTCCTGACACTGGCGCTCTACTACTGAGCTACTTAGGTAGTCTACAATATGGACCAAGAGTTCTGCCAAATTATGTAGCATCATATTATTTTTTAAAATGTACACTCTTGGCTCATGATTCATACTAAATTCATCCTCAAAATGCCATTGCATCTGAGTGAAAGGCTCCAATGTGAACAGCAAGCTTAGTGTGTCCCCATTTTCTCTATAGAAAAAACACTGAGGCCATTCTTACTAATGTTAATTATTATCCTTGGTTGTCAGAAAGTGACAGACCCATTATCGAGTCCATCACAGGGCATAAGGGTGGGCATCCAGCCTTAATTCTCCAGCTACAACCTGTCTGTCTCCATCCCCATATGGGAATTAATTGTGACATATAAAATGGCAAACAACATACCTGGAGGTGGGGGAGACATCTACTCTTGTGAACAGGGTTTTTTATTTAATGTGCCACAATCCCCATTTAGGAGGTGGACACAGACATATTAGTGCTGGGGAATTCTGGCTGGACGTTCTCCTTAACACTGTGGTGGCCTCAATTGAGGGTCTGTCACCTCCGAACCAAGTATTCAAACTATAGAAGCTTCCCTACTTACAAACAACCGAGTTACAAACATTTACAGATACGAACAAAAAACCTACCCATTATCTACCCAAGTATTAATGCAAGCATTACTGCACTGTACTGTATTAAATTATAAGTACTGTATTAAAATTCTTAAATACTGTATACACTATGTTTTATGTAATAGTTAAATGTCTTTAGCCTAAGTACTGTACAGAACTGCATATGTATGTACTGTATAGTATTTTTTTTTTTTTTTTTTTACCTAAAAACAACTTACGGACAATTCTACTTAAGTACAGACTTGTGGAACCTAACTCGTTCGTAAGTTGGGGAGTGTCTGTACTCTGCAACTGCAGTCACATTATCGTTCTTTTCCAGAAAGTAGTTGATGATGTAATATTGCATCACAATTCAAGACTAACCATTTTTTCAGCATGTAGAAATTGGTTTGATAACTAAGAGTAGATTGAACAAGCAGCTGTAGTGTACAGTTCACTTAAACAAACACCATTAGACTGTATAGCCTTTGAAGAAAAATTATTGTCTACCTTTTACAAAAGAAAATGAGTAAAGCGTAAGAACTAAGATTAGAGTGATCACATCTGGAAAGTCGAGTGAGAATTTAATGTATTACCTTTAATAAGGAAGTCTATCATTGAAACAATATATGTAATGTATAGCTCTATTTTGGGTCATAACCGGTCACTGTGCTTTAGAAGGTTTTCAATTAGGACCCAAAATATAGCAATACTTTTCATATATTTTTCATAGATGGGTTTCCTTAATATTTGATGCTGTATGTTATTAGTCAGTGTCTACTTATTGTAATACCTTTAATTCGATATCTGAACACACATCGTCCACTTTCTTGTCACTGGTATTATTGACAGCGTTGCTTTCACCATCTGTTTCTACACCATCATCACTGTTCAGACTCTCTAGGCTTTCCTCTTGACTCTGATTGACCTGAGGTAATCTTGGATGACAGGGGTGACTTCTACTAGGTGTTCCGGGAGTAGAGGACCCATGACTCTCTAGCTCACGCCGCCACTCTTTGCGGAATGAGGCTAGAACAGATTCTGGATCCTGGAATAAATATTGGGTACAATTCACAACTATCTGGTAATGATTGAAAATTTTTTTCTTATTCTACTAATTTAGTATTATTCCATTGCAAAATAATATTGGAAATCTAATATTTTAGCCATTTAAGTATCTAATATCAGAAGTGTTCTTTCAAGAATTTTCAAGTGTGCTTTTGCATATTTCAGTTAAGTCTTCTGATTCTTAGCTACCCTGTTATTCCATCCTTTTTCTATATTACATGTCGTCTGACACATTGCATTCTTTCACACAGCTTCCATAAGATGCCTACACACCTAACTTTCGTAAGCTGATTACATATCTAGCTTCCATAAGATGTCTATACACCTAGCTAACATAAGATGTTTACACACGTATGTGCCCTACAATGTGTACACAGTTAGCTTCCTTTAGATGTCTACACATCTAGTGTCTCCAAGATGGCCCCAAACCTACCTTCCTTCAGATTTCTACACACCCAGTTCCCTAAGATGTAAGATGTCTACCACCAAACAATTGTAAGGTGCCTTATTTTCACACCTGAATTCCAGTCTGGAACCCATATCTTGGGTCATGGGCATAATTACGGGTAGGAACAACTATATTATGTCATATTCTTTTATATACACAAACACACAATCCCAATTATCCTGTTAAGTTCTCCCAGTATGTGCTTTCTCTCATATCTTTTAAAACTACCAAATAATACAAAGTCCAGACAAGACATTTTAATTTGTAAAATCCTTTGTCTCTTTTAATTTTTCTATAACAGTATTTGTTAAACATACAAATTAACTTTTCTGAACAATTAGTTTTGAAAAATATCTTTTGGCTTCCAAAAAGTATATATATATATATATATATATATATATATATATATATATATATATATATATATATATATATATATATATATATATATATATATGCAAATTCCCAGTTATGGATGGTTTAGAAATCGAACTTTTTGGTTTTGGAACTTTTTTTTTTGTACAAAATTGGCACTGGTTTTGGAACTTTTTTGAAATTCGAAGCTTGGGCTTGTAGGTTGAGATGGTCTCAGCTATAGTGCAGCTGAAGCTCACTGCTGATCTCTATGGATATTTTCAGTCCCTTTTTTTGGATTTCACTGTTTTTATAACAATTATTAATTGTGCACATCATGCAAATTTAAAGTGTTTTTTTGCTGAATATCGTTGCATTTCATTGTGTTTTTAAAAAATATATTATCTGTACAGCTCTAGGTATGAATTTACAGTTACTTTTTTTTGTTCAGGTATATGCATGGAGTTAAAATGTGTTTTTCTTTTTTATTATAAATCATTAGTTCAGATCTCCATATGAGTTTGCAGTGAATTTGTCTAATAACAGTTTATTATTCATGCAGATCTCAGCACAAATTGGCAGTGTATTTCATTATGTTTTATAATAGATTATTATTCTTATAGATCTCTACACGAATATGCAGTGCCTTTTCTTGTTCAAGTACAATATTTCGTAGTTTCATTTTAAAAAATTACATTACAGTGGTTTATAGTTTTCTTAATTAAGCCATCTTGGGACCAAAAACGGTTGAAGCCATGACAGAGGTGAAAAAAGAAATCATAGCCAAACATGAAAATGATATTGGTATCTGTGATCATGTCAATTAATACAGTATGCCAAAATAAATTATTTGTAATTTTCTCAAATATAAAAAGGCAATCAAAGGGTTTGATGTTGCAAAGGGAGTTGAAGGTTATAAGTAAAGAATTACCTTCCACTTACACCAACAACTCTCATCCATAAAGGAACAGTGAATTTTATTTCTATTATGTTTATTCTTTTTGTGTACGGTTTATTAATTTTCATTGTTTTTGTCAATAGATTTATGCATGATATACTCTTGTAAAGGAATTATCTGGAGTACAGAATGGATTAATCCATTTTACATTGATTCCTATGGAAAATATTGCTTTGGATTTTCAACAGCTTCCAGGAAGGAAATCCGTTTGAAAACTGATGTTTCAATATATATATATATACATATATATATATATATATATATATATATATATATATATATATATATATATATATATATATATATATATATATATATATATAAACACTCCCCAACTTAGGAACGAGTTAGGTTCCAAAAGTCCATTTGTATATATATATATATATATATATATATATATATATATATATATATATATATATATATATATATATATATATATATATATATATATATATATATAGACACTCCCCAACTTACGAACGAGTTAGGTTCCAGAAGTCCATTCGTAAGTTGTTTTAGGTACATAAAGTACTGTACAGTACTTAGGCTAAAGACACTTGACTACTACATAAAACATAAAGTATACAGTATTAATGAAAATTAATACAGTATTAATACAGTAATACATACATTTATACATGGGTATATAAAGGGTGGGTTTGAGTTCGTATCTTTGAATGTTTGCAAGTGGGGGAGCTTCTGTATATATAAAAAACATGCACGCCTTCCAGTTACCCTTCCCAAGGTATTAACTAATACATTTTTCACCTCTTGGTCTGTTGATTGTGGAGCTTCGTTCTGCTCAGTCAAGTCACCAAATGTGATATCATCATCAGCTTTGGCAGATTTTGTGGTGTCAGCCTGAAAAGAAAAAGAAAATTAAATGATTACACTTGCCAGATGGTGTTTATTTATAATAAAGCTGAATAATGAGCCTAATACTGTTTTATTATTTTAGAATACATTAATTTTAAGTCTTTTTGACTCGGTACTTTTGTTTATGGTATTCTTTTTCTATAGCTAGAAAGGTACTATACTGTTTTAGATTGTAGCTATAATTAATTAGAATAATACTTTGAAGTACTATACAGAAAATACTCGCTAGTGTATTTTTTTTCATTCTAAACATACTGTATTTTCTGCCTCCTACAGATTTTCAAAATGCTTGAACTTTTAATGCATCCAACAATTATGACATACTATATAAACTCAGAAAATTATTATTATTATTATCAACAATAAACAGTATTGGATACAAATTTTACTCATTAATAAACCATTATCAATAAATAAAAACTGCTCTGTACCTATTAAAACTAAAGATTTTAATAACAATATCATATTTTGTATACATACAGTATACTGACTCAGTAATATAGTATTATTCTCAATGTAATGAACACATGAGGATGATTTTTTCTTTGAAAAGGATATCACCCTACATAAATACAGGAAAAGACTAGGAACCAGTATATACTGTAATTTATTTTCAAAACACCTGTGCTCTACTTCAGAGTAAGTGCACACTTGATAACTTTTTGCATTTTAGTCTTGCATCCTATTAAAACTAAAGATTTTAATAACAATATCATATTTTGTCTACATACAGTACTGACTAAGTAATATAGTATTATTCTCAATGTAATGAACACATTAGGATGATTTTTTCTTTGAAAAGGATATCACCCTACATAAATACAGGAAAAGACTAGGAACCAGTATATACTGTACTTTATTTTCAAAACACCTGTGCTCTACTTCAGAGTAACTGCACACTTGATAACTTTTTGCATTTTAGTCTTGCATCATCATCATATACAATGCAGTATTGGGGACTGCCGTAGCATAGTGGTAGAATATTTAAATCAGGAGGTGATGGATTTGCATTCAAGCCTTAATTCTCCAGCTTCAATCCATCTGTGTTCACTCCCAAATGGAGGCTAATAGTGATATATAAACGTGTATTTTATATATATATATATATATATATATATATATATATATATATATATATATATATATATATATATATATATATATATATATATATATATATATATATATATATATATATATATATATATGGTTCTGTTTCAAGAGAAACACGTGAATATTGTAAATGTGTGGTTATGGTTACATAAGGAAAATGAAAGAAATTTTGAGATCCTTAGTACTTCAGAGGAATCTGATTTGTACAGATGAATGAGGCGATATATGTACATACAGAAAATAGGAGAGAAAAAAAAAATTAAATCAGCAACCCATCAAAGGAAAGAATGTGCTTGACCATACCACCACATGTTTTTTGCCATGGTGAAAGTGTGACACCTGGTACAGTAAATTAGATAAGGTCAGTGGTAGGAGGATTCGGGAGCATAGTAAATTGCTAAAAATAGAAGTAATAGTGAAGAAAACATACTAAATTTAATGATAATAACAACAGTAATAATAATAATAATAACACTAGTAATAATAATAAAAATGCTAATAATAATAAATATAATAATTATAATAAAAATAATACTGACCAACAATAACAGCAGTACAATAATAAGGACAAAAATAACGATCACGAAAAGAACAAAAAAGCAAAAAACAATAATGATAATATTAGAAATATTATTATCAAGCTAATAATTGAGTAATTATAAAATTATAATAATAATGGTACAATTATAGAACTAGTGAAAGAAAAGAAATTATTAATAATAACAAAATAATAAGTAAAAATAAATCAATTATAGATAAAATGAATATTATGTTATTTCCAAAATTAATTTTTTTCAATCTTGAATGAAGCATACTTGATAAATGGGATCAATTACAAATAAAGCAGGACTTAAGTTATTACTTCGGTGCTCGGATTAGTTAGTTATTGAATATTCCAAGATATTTCGGGTAATAATATCCTTACTTCTTACTAAGGCAGAAGCATTGTACCAGTCAATATGGCGATTGCAATCAGCATAATATTTGAACAAAGCACTGGAGGATTGACAATTTGGAACTTATAGTAATGTTGACTAACACGAAATTCTAATGATTTGCTAGTCTGGGCAACATAATACTTATACAGTCCTCCATACCCTATTCAAGATTCAAGTTCGTCTGTTTAACTACTTCCCAAGATTCTGCAATATTCTTCAAAACCTACAGCATATTGTACGATTTCCAAAACTCCTTGAGTCAAGTTCTTGTTCTTCTCAGTCGCCCTGAGAGCCATAGCAAATGTGCTTTGGAAGTACCGTAGTAGGCTTTAAAAAGAGGCAATGCCCCCTGATCCATTGACTGTAACATGGCAGTGGCATTAGGTGGAAGGTAAACCACCTTGATATTAGGATGAGTCATCCAAATGGACAGGGTGACAAGGGGCATTGTCCAGCACTAGCAAAACCTTAAAAGGCAGACCATCTGAAGCACAGTACCTCCCCACTTCTTGCGCAGAATGGTTGCTGAACCAGTCCTCAAAAATCTGAAGGGCTACATAAGCCTTCTTGTCGGATTTCAGGATAATAGGCAAATGACCCTTCCAAATGCCCTTGACTTTTCTGCCAAATAAGCCAACAAGGGCTTCAGCTTCAGGCATACGTTTCCAGAGCTTGTTTGGCACGGTAACCCCCCTCCCTAATTAATTTGGCTAACACACTAGGAAAATCTTTTGCTACTTTCTCATCACCACCTTGCACCTTAGGAAAAAAATCTTTATCCCAATTGGTTCTTAAATACCTCCTTCATGGCTGCAAAACACACATTTCACAGTCCTCCCCTCCCCGACAATGATGTTGCTTCGAATTTTAATAATACCCTAGTTATTCCCTTACTTCAGGAATGTCATAGCTTAGACAAGCTCACCTGAGAACAGGTGGTCTTGGTGTCATATCTAGAATTAACAACTACCCCTCTCTGGTTTTACTTATTTCTAACAATTAGCTATAAATTTATTTGCGTGATATTAACCAATTAACTGTTTTCCAGGAGAGGGTGACGTGAGTTTTAGACATACATGGTAAGGAATTACTATTCGAGGAGATATAAATATAAATTATGGACGAGTGCATAAAACAAATCTTAACAATACATTATGTATATATATATATATATATATATATATATATATATATATATATATATATATATATATATATATATATATATATATATATATATATATATATATATATATATATATATATATTTATTTTTTTTTTTTCAATTTTAAAAGGCTTTTAGTGCCCCCGTTATTAAAATAGTCTTTTTTAGTTGGCACTCACATTGGTATATATGGGGTGGATAACAGCTACTCAAGTTTTCGCCGAGTGAGCAGTTAAATCATCATTTCGCCCTAACTGTAGTTTTGTATGCATAAACTTGACGTATTCGAGGATTCGTGGTTACGACGTCAGGTACTTGCCATACTTTACCTAGAGTTGCATTGGAGCCATACGATTTGGTCCGGCCTCCCGCAATTCACATGGACTGTTTCATGAAATTCAATGATTTAAGATCATATATTCATTGCCCAAAGGATCTTACCATATTTATCTGCTCGCCGAATAGTTCAGGCAATAGATTCACGGTCGGAAAAGCGAACAACCGAGGAGAAATATATTTTTGATCTCACAACGGCTGCCATGTTCACCACGACCTTGAGCAAACTGATATGTAGGAAGGGATATTGAGCCGTATTGGCATAAAGTTGAAGACTCAAGATTGCTTGCTGTTGTTTGTTTACGCGCCATCATGCCTACCTTCATTCCATATCACACGTATAGACGACGCAAAATGTAAATAAAATGTTAACTTTACAACCGATAAGCATTATTGACATTTTAATTTATGAGCAGAAGAGCAGAGATCTGATCATTTTATCGTATGAAGTTTATTCTTTAATATTTGTAATTCCTTTTTATCTGTATCCTTATCGTGTCATCTTTGAAACATATTGATAACGTATTCCGTTCTCGGTCGCTTCCTCGGCGTAAGTCAACCATTGTTAACAACATGTATTGGAGCGATATTAGAAATATAAACGTTACCCTTATGACAGAGAGATTGATACTGAAACTAATTCGATGTCTAATATATATATATATATATATATATATATATATATATATATATATATATATATATATATATATATATATATATAAATATATATATATATATATATATATATATATATATATATATATATATATATAATATAATATATATATATATATATATATATATATATATATATATATATATATATATATATATATATATATATATATATATATATATATATATATATATATATATATATATATATATATATATATATATATATATATATATATATGCTAGTTTTCCTTAGAATAGGATTTTGTGACTCTAACAAGAGACAATATTATGACTTAGTTTGTTCTATTTCTTAATCTATTTGTATCACCCTCTTCAGTTCGTCTCAGAAAGCAAAGGTTATCTTGCAAGATGATTTAAGTGATACAAGCACAGAGAAAGAGGAAAGCAACGGTTCCGGTTTTACGTCACGGACTCCCTTATCAACCAAGGGCTAGGACGGTTGCCTTCTTGCGAAGGACTTGTTTTGGCAGATGTAATCCTTACGCTGAGTGCATGCCTTTGCTAACCTCAGACCGTGACGGGGCGCGAAACCTCGACCTGACGCCTCAGAGTCGGAGCAACAATTTTCCAAAATCACAAATGCAGCATGGAGACCTCTGCAACGATGCTTTCTAAGACGAACTGCAGAGGATGATACAAACAGATTAAGAAATAGAATAACAAATCCAGTCATCATATTGTCTCTTGTTAAAGTCACAAAATCCTATATTACAAGAAGAATCAGCATGATAAAATTCACGTGTATTTCGTGAATAAATGTTATTGGCATAAAGAGATTCTATGCTGGATTTGTGATTTTGAAGAATCGTTGCTTTCCTCTTTTTTTGTGCTGTGTCAAGCATTTTGCAAAATTAAGTTCTTGCAAGATAACATTTGCAACGATGCTTTCTTAGATGAACTGCAAGGATGATACAAACAGATTTCGAAGTAGGATAGCAAATCCAGTAACAATCTTGTGCACTGGAAGTCTAGGAATATGCAATCTGCCCACCCCTCTCTTTCCTGTAAGATTCGGCTTACCTCAATCATAAAATTCTAATAAGCTTGTTACTGTTGATTTACCCTCTCTGAAGCCATGCTGTCTCATTAACAAAAAGTTGAAGGATTCCAAGTTAAGAGAGATATGTGCTGCTTGTTTGTGAGTATATATATATATATATATATATATATATATATATATATATATATATATATATATATATATATATATGTGCCCGCCCCACGGTATATATATATATATATATATACATATATATCATATATATATATATATATATATATATATATATATATATATATATATATATATATATATATATCTGTAAATCCCCATTCGACTGGGGTAAACACAGTGGTTGGAGTTGGGGAATTAAGATTTTGAACAAAAATGAAGATGCTGGAATATTAGTAATAATAATAATAAATTTTCTCAGTGACCGAGGAGCAAGAATTACTCTCATTCATGGTGTATTGTAGGAAGTGACTAAGAGGGATATCCTTGGTGAAAAGGGTTGGGATTCAAAGAGAGGAGAGTGTGGTAGAGAAGTGATGAAAAGAGTGCAGGCAGGATGGAGTGACAGAAAAGTGTGACAGGACTTATTCGTGATAAAAGGGTACCTGTAAGAGTGAAAGGTAAATTTTACAAGACAGAAGTAAGACTAGCTATGATGTATGGCTTAGAAACAGTCCCACTCACAATAAGACAGGAGGCAAAGTTGGAAATGGCAGAGATGAAGATGTTGTGGTTTTCTCTGGGTGTGATGAGCATGGACATGATAAAGAACGAGTATATTGGAGGTACAATGCAGGTAGGACGATTGGGGGACATAGTGAGAGAGGTGAGACTGAAGTGGTTTGGGCATGTACTGAGGAGTACGATGGGAAACGGCTGCTGAGGATGGAGTTGCTAGGCAGGAGGGGGAGAGGTAGACCAAAGAGGAGATTTATGGAAGTGGTGAGGGAGGATATGAGGGTGTGTGTTGTGACAGAGGAAGTCGCAGGGAATAAAGTGATAAGTGGCGACCCCTAATGGGAGAAGTAAAAAGTTCTGATGATGATTCATGCTATACAATCAGTGGGAGGTGACTGGATTAGGGGGAAATGTGGGAAGAGCAGTCTCTCTCTCAACAGTTGGCAGAGTGTCCCACTACCTCAGTTCGAATGCAGTAGTTGTGGCACAAGTTATCATACCTGTACAGTGAGCTATGGAGTAATTTTTTAAATAAAAACATACCAATACAACCATCTTTGTATGAATAAGAAGTCGACCTGGCTACTAAGTCACTAGAGTAACACTTCCATAAAAACAACTTGCTTAAGAATAGTTGTTTGGTGAAATGCACTCAGAGATAAATTTGTGAATGCTAATAACGTACACAGAATTAAGGAAAGATGATAAGTGTTACTGAATCAGAAACCATACGTTATGCACCATGTCGTGTGTTACAATTAGTCACAGAGAATAAGGAAGGACACAGACAGGTTGGAGAAGGGGGATTAAGACTGGATGCCCTCCTAACCTCCCACAGTGGACTCAAACCCACATTAGTATTTTCCCTACTTACACACTTTACCACTGGGCTACTGCAGCCCCCACTCTCCATGCTTATTAATCAAGTAAACGTGACCTCGGGAAAATGAAGATAATTTTATCCACATTATTTATTCAAACGTTTCTTTACATAGGATACTGTAGTATACTTATATATTTAGTGTCTCAGTAAACAGAACATCATAAAAAAATAATGCCAAGAAAATTTGCATATATGAGTGGCAAACCTCACTGCTGTCAAGTGCGATAAAATACAAAACAGCAATAATCACTGCAGGTTACGGTATATGTGGTAATAACACTTGCATAACACACACCGCTTTGAGTCACGATCACTGTTCCATATACTATATTACAATGCATCCACAATATTGCACATTAATCTGTCTAAACTCGAACATCTGTCCTCAGCAGTGCCACTGGAATCAGTTTTTGGTCTTAACTGCAGTTCTTCCAGTGAAGGCACTAAAAGTTTTGAGTCTAAGTCTAACCTGTCTGGCAAAGAAGCAAGCGCTTCCCTTACTAATCGTCTCACTTCCTCCTCTTGTCTTTCTAAGCGTTCGGCAACCTGAAATATGGAATGAAAGAAATCTAGACACTAATCAGCATTTGGATTTTGTAACGATTAGTAACCCCTAGAACCCCAAGTAAAGTTTAAGAACCCTGTGCATTGGTAGGTTAGGTGACTTGCTTTTAAAATATAAATAATCCTAAAGAACCCAGAGGGTTACTCTTCTATTTCAAGATCCCAAAATTTATATGCTAGTGAAAAAATAATTTTGGTTTTAAAGATCCTGTGAGAATAATAGATTTGAGAAAAAAAAAAAGGTTCATGAAAGGATCTGCACAATTACAGTTGAAATTATTTTTTTAACATGGCACAGCATCCTGCTAAAGTTAACAGGTGGTCACAGTTGAACAGAGAGAGAACTGCAGGGCTATCACATTATTAATAATAATAATAAATAATAATAATAACAACAATGACAATGTTTTAGGTCACAGACTCCCATTTCTATTAAGGGCCAGGACAGTGCCTTCTTTAAAAGGACTTTGGTTTTGGCAGTGCAACTGTTACCCTGAGTGAACGCCCTATCTAACCTCAGACCGTGGCGGATCTTGAACCGACAACCTGACGAATCAAAGTCACGAGTGTTACCATCCCGAACACAGCAATAATAATAATAATAATAATTTTTGGAACTAGGGAAAATGAACAACTAATTTCCTACATTCCTCAAGAGAAATCAACAAAAATATAAGTGATGGTAATCTAGCAGTTCCTACTTTCCTAAATTGCAATTCTTGCTGCAAAGAGGTGAAATATGCCAGAGGATAATAAAACCCTGCTCTCAGAGTTCTTTTTGTTAAAGTTTTGGCCAACCTAACACAGTGTTTATTTATAATGTTATAAAACCTTGCCTCACGGAAGATGATTCTTGCCCATTAACACTAGGGGTGATCCAAGCAATGTGGTGCTGGGGAATTATGGCAGCCCCTTATCCCCGAGGAGTGAGCGAGGTATATTAACTTCAGGTAAATGAGTGAGCTTTGACTCAACAACCCCTTAACCAAGGGGAATTGAAGCCATAGTATATGTATTATGTGTGCATACTTTATTAAGTAAATGAATGAATGAGAGAAAAAGCATTTGATTACAGTTTTCCTATTGCAAAGTAAAACTGTACAGGAAATATAACTGTACCTTAGTCTTTGCAATTGTATTGTTCCTGAACTGGTAAGCAGCCCTGGATATTTAAAAGTATTCAAAACCCCTCCTTATCCTTGTATAGACCTTACAATATTATACTTTTCTATGTCACTATTAATATCCAATATAGGGGTAGACAGAGGCAGATTGGAGTTGGGAATTAAGGCTTTGTACCCTTCCTGATACCCCACAGCGGGCTTGATTGTGGGCCTGTAACAGCCCAAGTTGAGTATTCTAACCACTACACTACTACAGTCTTACAAGTGAAGTTAAGAGTAAATAGAAACTTTAAGAAGGTGATAATTCATTTACAGTATAGGATTATGGTGTCATGCAAATATCATTATTATTATTATGGTACTTGTATTATAATCATTTTGAAAAAATAGAGCCAGGGGACAGGGTTAAATATATATCAGCATATTAGTTATAGACTTGGAGATAACTTGAATTGGCTGCTCATTGTAATGGTGGAAACTAATCCTTTAAAGGAATTTGAAAGGTACCTCAATATGGCATGGGTGGATCAGGAAAAAAAATTGAATTATAAAACTATGAATAAGCATATTGAAGTTTAACCATTTACCTACACAAGGGATTCCCAACCTTTTAAGACTCGAGATACCCTTGTGAAGGCAATTATAATCTTGAGGCACTATTGATAGCTATTGAATTTTTTTTAACTGAAGGTGGAAATTATCAGAATAATGAAGTAATCAAACATGGATTGTTTAGATTCTTCTACTGGCATTTTAGTAAAAATTCACGATATATAAATATACATAATCATTTTCTGAAATATAAATAAAACCACATAACGAAATACATACAAATACAGGAGGTCCCCATTTAATGTTAGGGTCCCATTCCTGAAAGCTGATTTAACCCAGATTTCGACATGTCAGAACACATATAATTCGAACCTAAGTCCCCCACAAATGCTAAAAAGAAATACTAAAATAACGCAGAAAAATAATCTAAATTCTTAAGCTAAGACATAAAAATTAAAAAACTACACTGCGTAGTATTGCTTACCTTTACTACTGTGGTTGGCTTGCATCTGGATAACTGGATAACTTCAGGCCTCATATCCAACTTAGGATCGAACAGCTTAACACCAGCGAATGAGCACAATAACAAGTGGGTGATACTTCTTCTTCCCCCCTTCCCCATTTTCACAGCATTAAACAATCTATTTGCTCTCTCCTGAAATACCAGGAGGCTCACAGGGATGCGCCATCGTTGCTGTCATCCAGTCAAAGCACTTACAACATCTTAATGTTGAAATTATGTATCCACAGCGAATAAGCACAATAACAGTATGGAACGCAAGTGTAATAAGCATAGCCTTTACAACAGCGCTTTCTTAAAAATGCGTTCTTATTGTCCTTATACTGCTGTCCTTTTGGTTTCTCTCTATCTCCAAAATTTATATAAAATTAAATTAAATCTAATCCCTTTAAATAACCTAATACTTAAATAAATTAATAAAGCCATTAACTTGATATATACATATACTGTACATGTACAACAATGTCGTGTGACTATTCTTCTGCCAACTTCAACTAACTTTTTTGCATAAAAATCGTATTTACAGCTATGTTTTTGGTAATATTGTAATAAATCAAGTTAAATTCTTCAAATAATCAAATAATGCCGTGCAATTATTCTTCTGTCAACCTTAACAAACTTTTTAGCATAGAGATTGTATTAATGGATATGTATTTGGTGATTTTGTAAATAAATTAGGTCGAATTACTTCAAATAACTATATACATAAACAAATAAATAAATAAAACCATTATCTTTTACCTAATTCTTGATACAGCATATATGTATACAACAATGCCATATGACTATTCTTCTGCCAACCTCAACGCAATTTTTTGCATATGAAAGATTGTATTTATGGCTATGTATTTGGTAATTTCATAAATAAATTAAGTCTAATTCCTTCAAATAACCAAATATATAAACTAATAAATATATAAAAAGATTACCTTGATACAGTATATATGTATACAACAATGTCGTGTGATTATTCTTCTGCCAGTCTCACTAACTGCTCAGCGTGCGTGGTTTAAAATTACCGCACCAGCCAGGTAGGTCGAAAACTTTATTGATATATTATTAATCATATACTGGTCTCCGACGTAACGGCAGAATGACTTTAAACGAAATAATATAAAACAGGGACCTCCTGTATACATAAAGCACCTGTGTAAGCAACGAACCAGCTGAATTAATAACCATCATGTAAAACAGCTATGAATTTATTTAGATTTTTGGAAGTTGACTACTGCCTGTTCTGCTTAGCCGTATTTATATCTACTCATATCAAAGATTAAATACGGAACTGGCTGGAGAAACAATGCTAGTCGTGAAGCGATAAACGCCATCACCAAAGAATGTCGCCAGGTAATAATAAAGACAGCAGGTTATCACAGTGGTGCAGAATAAAAAGGTTGAGGGGATTTAGTGATTCTTGTCTGAATGTCTCCAAATCTTCATGTCTCCCTAAGAATACAGGGTTAATCTTATCTTAATAACATAAGAATATGACAGAAACTGTAAAATGCCATTTGCAACGCACATAGCAGCTCCACTGTTTTCTTCATGGACAGCCATCACCATCAACTTACAGAGTACTAAGTGTCTATGCAGCAACTTTTTAAGTCTTAAGTACTTTATCGATTCCAATTTCTGTGGCACTGCTAGTCCATCTCATGGCACCTCAGGGTGCCTCAGCATGCAGGTAGGGAATCACTGCCCTAAACACCCAGTTGCATTAGAATGAAAAACCCTAGCTGGAGCCAAAGGCTTAGGCCTATTCCATAACATCATATGTGAGTAATTAAGTCTATAATTTGATGAACTATATCGTATTTTTCTATATGAACATGTAGCATTAAAAGTGCAGATACGTCAACATAAAAATTTACCTAGACTCCTAGATTGCAAACTCTTTGCTGACCAAGAATGTTGATGATTTTGCTATTATAACCATATTGAATCAAAGTTTGGAAATGTGAATTACATAGTTTGAGACATGATAATATGGTTTTGAATATTACTTAGTGTTATACAATAAGACCTCAGCTGGAAAATCCTCTATACTTTGAAATTTTTCTTCAAAACTGCAGTTAGCAGTCATGATAAACAAGTATAATATATCCAGTAGTGGTGCACATACTAAAATACTCCTGGAAATTTTCAACCTTATACTTACCTGGAGTCTTTGCCGGTTTTGCATTTGCAACATCACTCGCACAGTCTCCCTTGCTTGGTGGGGTCGAAATTCATTGATGAGATGATGCATGTTGATAAACAACGTATTGATATCGTCGATTTTGTCAGTACGTTTGTTTGAATCCGGACACTTTATAAGTATGTCCAAGAGATCAAGGAAATTTACTAATATGGAATGATTGAGTTTTTTCAGTTCTTTTCGATGGTCAAAATTTTGCGTGTATAACCTTCGGATTGTTGGCTGAAAATACAGTAAAAAGGATAAGGACAGTTTAAACCAATTCTGGTTTGGCTTAAGGTAATTGTGTTTACTATGACTTGTCACCCCTCTTACAAAGGGGATTTTGGCCACTGAATGTCTATGTATGCATGTTATAAAGGGCATCATTCTCCCAACATTTCAATTACGACTAGGCATATATTAAAACTATATCATCATCTTAAAAATGCTGCACGTCCAAATATAAGGAGGAAGGCTGAGTTAAAGCACATACTCATTCTAGGGTTCTTGTTTGTCTTTTTCTAAGAGAACCTTGTATGACATAACTCTTCACGAGAGAATGATGAAAAGGTGGGTATTGCATGTCCCTTTGCTCTAGCTCCATTTACCCGCTTTTAAACAGGTAGGAGAACAAGTATTCTTCTCCCCCACCCCAAGAAAAGAAAGACTAAAATGCAGAGTAAAAAAAAAAATGAATGAATGAATTATGGGAGATAGCAAATGCTGAGTACCTCACTTGCATACAACCCACTTACCATCAATAATTCTGAAATAAGTAAGACTATTTTAACTTATTCCAGTGTACTCTATTTATTAAAACTTTAGTGATATGAATCTTTAATAACTAACAGTTATCACATATTGGTAAAAAAAAAATGGGAAGATTGATATCTGAGAGAAAATTAAAAATTCTGATTCAGTAAGACTATTTCAACTTCTTCCTCAGCATTATACTTAAATAAATTTTTGACATAAATTTCAATACTCAACAATAATCATCTCTTGGGAAAAAAATATGGCAATGGTATACTTAGAGAGACAATAAAGATTGCTATTCAGTTTGGTTTCTTACCTGACTTTCTAAAGGTCTGATAATGGCATCGTCAGCATTGAAAGGTATGCCAAACATCATATACTCATTATGAACGGGGAGAGGAGGCTTTGGTGCTCGGCCTCTTCTCACGTTCTCATCTGTATAAGGATTAATATACTGTGTCGGAGGTAAGGGCCATGTTGATGTAGATGTACTTTCACCTGCAAGGGCCATTTTTGGTAATCTGGAATGAATTATTTAATCTTGTTGTAAATGAATTAGGAACAATACACTTTATATTTTAGAGTTACACAACTAATGCATAAACTGTGAATCATTAAACACAAGACTCATCTACTTTAATGCTTTTTTCTTTACTTACATGAACTCATGTTTCTTTCCACTATAAACTTAATTTTTTAAAAGTAATTGATAGGCATTCTTATTAGATATTGAAAGTGTTAAATGACACAGATGTTGTTGTTGTTTGATATTTTGTGTGTCATTATTTATCCCAATCAAGGGGGTGGACACAGACACATCAGAGCTAGGAAATTAAGGCTGGATGCCCTTGATAATGCCCCATGGAGGGCTCGATCACAGAGTCATGTGCCCTAACTACTGCAATATAAATACTGGGTTATAACTGTTCTTATACGTATATAGAAATTCTCAACTTTCTGCTGTTGCTACTTATTAAAATGGAGAGATGTTTTTGTTTTCTCTGATGGTATCAGCCATATGTAAATACAAAAGCTCACCTATTTACGAACAAATGACTTACAAACAAAAGCCCAACTCTTTATCTACCCATGTTTTAATGCATGTATTGCTGTACTCTACTGAATTATTGCATTATTTTCACTGTAATAAAATTCATTAATACTGTATACTTTATGTTTTCTATATTAGTTACGTGTCTTTAGTTTACGTGCTGCACAGTACTACATATTTATGTACTGTACAGTACTCTTTTTTTTTTTTTATCTAAACACAACTTACGAACAATTCTACTTATGAACAGACTTCTGGAACCTAACTTGTTATTAAGTTGGGGAGTGTCTATATAGAGCTATAAGATATGAGCGATTTTTAATTAAAACTTCAAAAATAAACATTACTCAGAAGTCTTCAAGTCTAATTGAATATGCATAAATTTAATTTGGTAATGCATCTTAGAAAACCTTTTTTTTTTTTTAGTGTGACAGCGGGATAGGCAAGAAAACTGCCCTCATCAGCCTAGGCATCAAGAAAGCACTGAGATGGAGAAAAAGGACAAGGAAGAAATAAGAGGATGATACACAATAGGCAAAGGACAGGCTGAAAGAATAGTTGAAGTAATGCAGGCCCAGAGATATGGCAGGATTAGGCCCTGAGAGGACGAGATATTTGTATATTGAAGGAAGATAGGTCATAAGAATTAGGAAAGATAGGAGGAAGAAAGTTCTAAAGTCTAGAGGTGGATGGGAAGCAGTAGCTGCACTGACCAATCCGCGAGCTACAAATTTCCTTACAATACTTGTGAGACGAGGCTACTTGTTGAGTGTTACTTGGCCTAAGCAGAAGGAGAAGGATGCAAGTTGCCAACTTCTCAGAACAGCAATGGAAGTAGAAATAAAATAGAGAAAAGGACGATACCTTACGGCAAAGAGAAAGAGAATCTATAAGTAAGTGATGGGTCATTGAGGAGTCTGATTACCTTTGATTCAACCCTTTCAAGGCAGGAAGTAAAAGAAGAAACATCCAAGAAGTGAGCAGTATTCTACGCAGGAGCAGATAAGACCTTAATAGATTTTAAGTAACTTAGAAGAGGAAAAGTTACGACAAAAATGAAACAGAACCAACCATCTTTTTTTTATAAAGATTTAGAACTATGGATTTCACCAGTTATGCATTTCTGAGGCATGTCAGGGCTCGGCAAAATTGTTTTCCACGTTTATTCCAACTCAAATCCTGAAAGACACTTCAGTTCCTGAAGATGAGTTACCAAAAGAACCTCACGTAAGCTTAAAAATCTTGCAACTGGTTAGGTTAGGTGACTTGTCTTGTAAATATGAATAACCCGAGAGCATCCTAGGGTTACTCTTCTTTAAAAGATCCTACAACCCACTGAGATATTAGTACTATCCCTATGAACATGATGTACATGTAGTTTAGTAGAAATATTGTGCTAAGCAGTGTAACAGAAATTTAGTTACAGTAAGCCATTTATTTAACATAAATAACATATAACTATAAAAAACAAAGAGTATGAATGTGCTTAAGCTTCCTAAAGCTTTGTACAGTCTATATACACATACAGGACTTGTTCAATCAGGAGTATTTTTTTTGGTTACTATTTATGAAGTGCATCAGGTAAGTACATGACATTTTTCTCTCCAAGTTTTCTTAAGACATACTGATTTTGCTGCTGTAAATCGTTCACACTACAGTACTTGAATTAAAGTGGGGAGGATTTATGGCACACACCAGCATAATATCATGACTAATCAACCTTACTTACATATAGTTTTATGCATATTACATTAACCTTACTTAATTGTAGTTTTACAAGTATTACAAACTCTCCTCTTTTGGCCCTCAATTGGCGTACTATTTTCAGTAGTTTTTGAAACACCTGAAAAATAATGCACCTGCAATTCTGAAATTATTCAGATTGTATGGGACCAAATTTTTCAAAGCTATTTAGTCTTACATCATAAGTGATTAGTTTCATTTGGATTTTCACGTTTATGATATACATTACCTCTTTTCATTCGATAGTTTGGACCTCTGTTTGAGCCATTGAAACTGGGGCTTAGCTTTAGTGGAGATAGGTAATAATATTTATATAGTAATTCACTAAAGTACAGTACTATATAAGTCACAGACACATAACATAGAATATTATAAAGAGCAGTAATGGTTCGGTAAATTATAATGTACATCTTTACATGGGAAAGGGCAGAACCAACGTAGTCCAAAATACATGGACACTTCACAATTGCTAGAGCGGGTCAATGAAGTAGGAATAATGATATACTTTTAAACCAATTGTTTTTAATTTTAGGAGCAGGGAAGTAGGTGAACTACTTTTTAAGACAGAAATGAATAGCAAAAGCTCCAAGAACCATTAATATCCAATTACCTCCAATACTAACTCAATGAACTTATCATTCACCTTGTAATAGTGCAATAATACCAAAACTAATAAATCTCAATCAGAGGAAAGTGTCACTGATAAACAGTGCCCTTACAAAGGAGGGGGTACAGGGGGATCACTTAATTCCCTCGAATGGGAGAGTGAGTTTGACATATTGAACTGATCCCAGGGTGCTCAAGGATTATTCATAATTACATGGCAAGTCACCCAACCAAACCAAACAATGTACAGGGTTATATAACTTTACATGAGGTTGCGAAGTTTACTCAATTTTACGAGATTTTTAATTCATAAATTGATAATATGGTACACCGCATTTTAGGGTACATACATGAGAATACGGCAAAATTTTTGGGTTTGGAATTGTCTTTGAAGTCTTGTGTGGTAAATTAGTATTCAGTAGTTGGTAAATACGGGTTATATATAAAATTTGGTGTAAATATTTAGAAGAGGGTATTTTTATTAGGTGCGACCAAACCTAGGGGAATGAGTCCTCCCTAGAGGGCTTCGCCCTTGGACCCCCTAAGGGGTATTTCCTCCCTATATAAAAACGCCATATTCCATTTATCCCCACTACGGGCCGTTCTTTGAACAAGGGCCCGTGCCAACACAAGGTTGGCTTTAACCTCAAACAACAACAACATTTATCCCCATAACTAAACTAATACCAAATCTTGAATGCAAAGCTTTGTAGGGGTCAGCTTGATTTTGGAAGAGGTTAGAATGTTATCCTTGATCCGTAAGTAAGCATAATGATCACATTTATCGGAGGAAAGGATGTTTTTCCAATAGTAAATAAAATTGCAGATTACCAAAAAAAAAAAAAAAAAACATACGATATTCTATTTCATAGACTCTTGAATTAGCCCACTAGTATATCCTACTCGGCCTGAAATCTCCATTGCTCCAATAGCTCATCCAGATAATTTAGCACATACTCACAAAACTCCAACGATTTACACAAACAAAAATCAGCGCAATCGACTTCAAAGGGGAAATATTTTGCACACGTCTACCAGCGCATAGCTCTCGTTCGTGTTGACACCTCGAAAATACCATCTGTTAAGAGCGAAATGTTTATACTTACGATCCATAACTGAATCATAAAGGATTGAATGCTATATTGTCTGCGTATATAGGGAATTCTATTCTATTAAATATAATTCAATCTCTATTATGCTCCATAACCGACAGATCATAGAATCTATAGTGATGAGACTGACAATAGCCTACCAGGCGTTTGGATGAATGTAAGCTAGTATCAATATTTTTCTGTACTATGAAAATTTATTTGTTTAATACCAGATAATTTGGATTATTTGAATACAAAAATATGGTTTAAAATTCGTTTTATGCACCCGCTATAACTCGTATTTATACCTTACCAAATAGTAATATATATATATATATATATATATATATATATATATATATATATATATATATATATATATATATATATATATATATATATATATATATATATATATATATATATATATATATATATATATATAATTGTGCTTATGAGAAAGAGTAATGCACCTAATTCCCTATCTCCAGGTTGGCTACATTTTTATACTCCATGATACTTATCATATTTATTCATACTATGAATGCAGTCAGTATTTACTACTTTCTCGCTTATCGAATTCCAATCGTAAATAATTCTTACACTAAAGGTACTGCCTAACTTCCTGCAAAGAAGCTTCAAAATATTTTTTTCATGTGTGTGATGCCAGTGTGGAGGATTTCCTGTGTGTTATTTACCCTTCGATCTTATAACCCCCTAAATTCGGAAATCCTGACACGGCTTCAGTAGAGGCCTACCACGATCTCAAAATTAAATCCTCTACCAATAAATATATTTAATATTACATGCATAGACATACATGCAAATATTTTATAAGGGGGTTTATGAACTGCTGATATGTGAATATTTAAATGAACTCTCCTCACCTTAAATTAAAAGTTCCTCATACAGAATAATAAATTTTCTAACATACATTCTACCTACGAGTGTTCAATTAAATGAGCTCATTCTGTCCCTCACACGTAGTTATAAATATTGTTAGAAATATAATAACTCTGTACTCATCTGTCCGGATAACCCTGATGTCGTCAGCAATCATAGGACTCCGAATCAAAAACGTATCTCATGTTCTTCTACTTGAGTGTCTCGTAATGACCCACGAGAACAACTAATTATAAACTTATAAGTACTGTCAATAAACACAGTAAAAATGAGTGCCTCGTAGCATCTCACGACAGCAACTAACTACTCTTTAACAAACTTATAAGTACTGTCAACAAACACAGTAAAAATGAGTGCCTCGTAGCATCTCACGAGTACAACTAATTATTTGTAAGAAAGTCCCACAAACTCCTCTAGTTTGTCGGGGTCCTTGGTACTAGGACTAAGTTGAGTTATGACTTGCTTACAACAGTTCTTTGTTCAACGAGGCGATGCAATAAGCGTTATCAAGGAGGTGAAGGGTTAATGGCTAAAATCCATTAGTGACCTACATTCCTTTCTCCACGTCTTCTACGGCCAGCCTCCCTAATAAACTACACATTATGCATACGAATATACGTGTATACATGATAGAACTTAATAAGTATACATGCTAAGTCTAAAAGTGTACATTCATGTACTTACGTTACAATAAACGAAACTATATGCAAAATAACACTTACATAATGTACGTAGAAATAAACTGTCTTGAAATATATTCAAGACAGCCAGAACAGGCAAGAATATTGCCCTTATCAAAAAGGCCCGGGCACGAAGAAAACATTAAGATGAAGAAAAAGTAAAATATTAACGATGAGGCAGAAATATGGGAATGATACGCAGTAGGAAAAGGACAGGCTGAAAGAGTAGTCGACGTACTGAGGACATAGAGATATGGCAGGATTAGATCCTGAGATGACGATAGATCCGTTTATTGAAGGAAGATTAGTTATAAAAATTGTAAAAGACAGTAGGAGGAAGTCTGGAGGTAGATGGGAAGAAGCAGTTGCTGCACTGACCAATCCACGATCTACAAATCTCCACACAGCTACCTGTGTGACCAGGTCGCTTGGCGAGTGTCACGAGCTCATGGCAGTGGGGTAGGGATGCGATTCCCCAACTCATCTGAGCAATGATGGATGTAGTAGCGATAGAAAAAAGGAAGGAATGATACCTTACTGCAAAGAGAAAGAGAATCCAGAGTAAAAGTAAGAGAAAGGTCATTCATGAGTCTGACTACCTTAGATTCAACCCTATCAAGGAGATAAGTTTAGAAAGACACCCCAGATGTGAGAGACACATATAGATATCAATCTCTATCCACACTGCCAAAACCATAAAGGAATTTTAAAACCTTCACCATATCCCCGCTCATTCTTCTAACGTCAAGTGATGGTAAATTCAATTCCCTCAGATTGTGGTTTCTGGCACCAGTTTTGTTGCATGTCTCAGAACATTTTCCAGCTTATTTATATGCTTTTTCAAGTGTGGATTTCAAAAGGATGCTGCAAATTCAAGTTTTGACCTCACATAAGTTTCATAAATATTTTTAATAATTTCCTTGTTCATGTGTCTGACGGCCACATTTACATTTGCTAAGAAAGAATATGCAGCCTTTACTCTGCCATTTATATGCATTTCCTGAGACAAAACTGCCATTATCTTAAGCTCTGTGTCTTGAAATTCTGCGCCTGCTATTGAGTACCCAGATTTGGGTCTTCTTGCACTTGCACCCACTCTAATTACCTTATATTAGGGCACTTCTTAAGTACATTAGGGGATATGTCAGCAGGCCTCATCGCTGTATTGACATCTAAGTCCATCAATTTGCATACCATTGTAGCTGGAAAGATAATGTTCTCTAATACCAGCCCATGATCTCCACATTCTACTTTAAATAATGACTGACACTCCTTGTTTAATTCTTTGCAGATCTCTTCATTTGTCTCAGTGATGCTTCCACCTACCCTCTCTAACTTTAAAACTTGTTCTTTTTACCTTCAGTTTATCTCTGACAAATCTGTGCAAAAGCTTGGGATTTTCATTAGCCTTCCTGGTCATAATATTCCTCTCATTATAATTTTTTGCTCGTTTGTATGTCTGCCAGGCGTTTATACTTTTGCTCCTCCTATACCTATTCCAGCATTTTTCCCTCCACTTCTTAGCTCTCCTACGCTCATTATTATTATTATTATTATTATTATTATTATTATTATTATTATTATGACTTACGAAGAGGGGAATGTACAGAATATGATTAGTTTGCAGGATTAGAAGTAAGAAATAGGTCAAGAGTGTTTGCTGCATGTTTTCGGCAATTGGGAACATGAGTAGGATGTTTGAAAATTTACTCCAAATCTCGAGTAAGAGAGAAAGCAAGGGCCTCACTTCCTCCCACATCAGTGTGAGAAGAATTAAGTCACTCACTGTGGGGTAGATTGAAGTCCCCAATAGAGTATAGAGAACTTCAGCATGTGGGTGAGAAGATAGCAAGGACTCATGGCAAGAGGACATTTATGCAAAGAAAGAGACAAAGTAAGTGGAGTTAGGAGAACAGTAGCAAAAGCAAATGAGTATAATGGTAGTGGAAAGAGAGATCTTCAGCAAGAGAACATCAAAGTCAGTAGAGTCAATTTCCATGAGCCTTGCTATAAGAGTGCCAGTGTTGCAGTGGGCACTGACCCCACCTTTGGAACGGAATCTAGAATACAGGGTATAGTGAGAGACTTGCAATGTGTCATTAGAAGCATGGCTAGAGAACTGAGTTTTCAGGGAGAAGGAAGAGGTTAGGGAGGGATATACTCAAGTGCTGTTCCATATATTAAAGATTCGAGTTCATACCGTGAAAGTTAGAAAAGATAATAGTGAAAGGAGCAGATTTATCAAGAAATGCAAGGTTAAAGGCAAAACCAATATTACATACGTGTCAAAATACAGTATCGTCTGTACATCTCACGAAATCAAACAAAATATCTCGGCACTCTTTCACCAATGCTATAGCTCGCAGTGCCACCTTCCACACACCACATGCAACATTCTTCCTCCCTCAACTTCCAAAATCTGATTATTGGATCAACCATTACTTGGCTACACTCTCCCATACCACCACTCACAGTCTCCAATCTCTCTTAGGTTGGATCTCCTGCACATTAGATAATCCACCTGTGTGCTTCTTCCTCCACTTTTATATGTCTTCCTGTGCACCTTCTTTTTCCTAAAATATGTATTCACCACAGATATTTTCATCCCTTTTGCAAAGTCCACCACTATCTACCCTTTCACATTATTTTCCTTACACCGTACCTACCCATCAACTCGTCATAAACTCTGTTCCCTTCCCCAACATGCCCACTGAAATTAGTTCCAATCGCAACTTTTATCCCGAGGTTTGCTTTCCACCACTTCATCTATCTCACTCCAGAAATCTTCCTTCTCCATTTCACAGCCTGTTTGTGGTGAATATGCACTGATAACATTCATCATCATCCCCTCAGTTTCCCGTTTCACACTCATTACTCTGTCAGACATTCTTTACCTCTAAAACATTTTTAGTGTATTCTTCCCTCAGTATTATCCCTACTCCATTTCTCCTCCCATCCATACTAGTCTCTCTCTCTCTCTCTCTTTAAGTGTGTGTGTATTTTTCCTCCCTCTGTCTTCCCTAATTCTTATAACCTATCTTCCTTCAAAATCTCTCTCTCTCTTTCTCTATGTGTGTGTGTATTTTTCCTCCTTCTGTCTTTCCTAATTCTTATAACCCATCTTCCTTCAAAAAGTAGATCCATCGTCATCTCAGGGCCTAATCATGCCATACCTCTAGGTCTTCAGTACTTCAACTAATTTTTCAGCCTGTCCTTTTTCTATTGTGTATCTACTTTTTCTTCGTCTTAATGTTTTCATTGTGACCGGGCCTGATGTGAGTCATTTTCTTGCCTGTCCTGGTGTCACACTTTAAATAAAAAAAGGCCTCATTAATTTTTGTAGCTGAAATAGATTTCGTTCTTATTATAGTGATCATTCTGTTGAAAAAGACACTAATCACTTTTTTAACATTTGGAGGATTCTAAATTAACTTCTCCCCCACAGTTGCCCCCTAGACAACTTCCCCTACAGGATTACTGACCCCACGGGGTATCTGTCTCCTATGGAGATGATACAAATGCTCTGGATATTTGCTTTCATTCAGATTTATATTTCTGACATTACAATCGTCTACAGTGCAAATTAGGTAACCTTATTCCTGTCATTGGATAATTCTCCTTATTGGAGAATCAGTGGGTCAATTATCAGGGGCCATATCTTCTAAGGGTCAGTTGTCAGGGGGCAGTTCTCTTAATACCCAGCTGGAGACAGTTTTAGTATGTCATTCACTTATAGAAATCTATTCTTAAAGGAAAATGATATATCATCAGCACTTTCATCCAGTTGTAATATATGATATATAAGTAAATCGAGAAAAAATAATGACACATTGAGGACAAGAAAAGAGGTAGTCTATTTTGGGAAAACTTCAATTAAAAATTATGAAAGAATAAATTATAAGTACAGTACAATAATAGTATAATGTGACATGTTGAGGGTTATAAATACAATGTTTAAATGTAGAAAGTAAGTTTTTAGTACATTATATACATATATTCTTTTTTATTATGGACTTTATTTACGTGCAAGCCTTACTGTTTAGTGTTCGAAACCACAACGTGTTTGTGTTTTTAAAATCTGGAAGTTTCAGCTCATTATACAGTGTTTTCGAATTTTAAAATGGCTGAATAGAGACAGTGATATGAGCTGAGAACTTTCTATTTTAAATAATATTGTATCACATGTATTAGGTACAGTTTTTAATAGATATGACAATAATTCAATGAATAATTAAAACAGTAGTTTATATCCATAGCAGTAATGACAGAATACAAAAAAAAAAGGAGAACAAGTTTGTACATGCACTGTACTGTACAGTAAAACCAAACTTTAAACACATTACAGTAGTATACATAAACTATGTACTATTGATGGATGGAATCTTTGTCTTAGGAAGAAATATGAGATGGAGATCTAACTTTTGTAGGATAATTAAAAATCTCATATTCTCTTTAATCTACTTATTTGGTAAAGTATTTACCTTTACGAAGAATGTTCCAAATAATACCATGCAACTGGCATTTTTTTTTTTTTGGTATTTTCTGATGTTCATTGAGTTGAAATACTCTCAGTTATGCACCTTTTCTAAGTTCTGGCTTTGAAGGATTTCAGCTATATTGCCACCTTACTTAAAACTCACCATTGAATATATTCGTTCAAATGCTTTGAAATGAGGAGGGGTAGACCGACACATGAAGGTGAGAGCCAAGTTCTTGAAGGACTGCCTTAAAAGGAAAAATGGAGCAAAACACATTCTAATCATCTTTAATAAAATTGATATATGGTCAATAGGCAATAATCTTTCATGGAGTGTCGAGGGCTTGTCAAAATGGGTGGAGGTAAAGTTTGAGATCTGAGGAGGTAGGAACTCATATCAGATACGAAGTCAGGATATATCCAATTTAGTTTAAGTTCATTAAAGACGGCTTGGGGAAATATTTCCCTGTTAAGCATGGCAGGAATATAGGAATTCCAGTCAGTATCACAGATATATTGAATATATGAAGAAACTCAAATAACCTCCCTCCCAGGTTGAAATTGCCTACCTCTCAGATATTCCTAGTACTTAACATGGAAAGAAAATATTCACAATTAAGGAAAGAGCTAAGATATACCAGTGGAAAGAGAAAGAAAGAAGGAATTGAGGGCAGAACTTTTAACAATGGATCTCTCTTGCCTTAGCCACCAAACAAAATGATTTGAAGAGATGAGAGCAGTAAAGTCTTGCAGAAACAAACTTGCTTCTCCGAAGGTGATTAGCTTTAAAAACACAAAGCAAGTACTTACCTATTAAAGCTAATATAATCATAAAATATGAACATAAAACTTGGCTGCATGGAAACATTACATTTCCTTACTATTGTAGATGCACCACAGCCCGGGAAAAAGGGAAAAGTTTATTACAAAGCACTGAGAGAAGGCCTTTGACAGTCAATTATCATAGCTGTGAAATCAATATCAACTGTCTTCTCCAAAGATAGCCACAATAGTGAAAACTCATCAGATAAGCAGAAAAATTCTAAAAAGCAATAGACGATAACTTGCTATATCACATCAACAAAGTATAATTTGTCACTGACTTTAGTCCTCATTCAAATGGGAGTGGACACAAACATGTTGAAGATATTGGATTAAGGCCCGAGATTTTTCCAAATGTCCATATTGGGATTGAGCCCACGTTAGTCGCTTCCTGACTCATGCTCTCTACCACTGCGCTACATTGGCGAAATATTCTGTCATTACACCCTTCATAAATATGCCATTTGTTATGTCGTATTTTGAATGGTGTGTTATTGTGATAGACATAATATTCAGATAAGAATACTAAGAGCTCAACTCGGAGCAAAACTGAGAGTATATTTACTCATACTTTTGTCAGAATGGAGTCACTACCAAAATTATAGTAAAATAAACTTAAGGAGTAAGAATATAATACTGTACTAAATCAAGTGCATGAAGAAGAGTAAATGTAAAAGAATGCTAGAATAATAAGTGTTAAGTGTTAAAATTAACCATTCTTCAATATATACAATTCATAGATGAAAATTTTTTCCAGTGCTCATAGACCAGCTATGGTAGGGGGGTATTAAGCCTTGATGATACAATGCCGCAGTAAAGGGATTCGATAGTAAGAACAGGCATGGATCCTTGTTTGCCAAATAATTGCTTTTCACTGCATTACATATCCAGCACATTTTTTTCATTCATGACATTATAATTACAGATTCAGTTTTCTGCAATATATTTCTATCAGTGATGTACCCAAGTGACATGTATGTAAAGCAAGGAAAAGCAGGGTAACGGAGGAACACCTAATATCACATACATAAGAAATTAAAGAATTTCCTAGTTAACTAAGGACACTGCAATTATGTCCAATTTTTTCAAATTGCATTTAAAAGTGCTCTCATCGAAGGTGAGCAACACAGTCAAAATCTTATATAAAAAGAAGACAATAAATTCCTTGTCTGATTATTTGTATGTAACCTGTATGTATGATTGTGTAGAGGATTTATTTACCATTATAAACACATAAGTAAATATATTCATTGATACCAATTATATATGGTTAAAACTGATACAGATTATGTTCAGTGACTAGTTAACTTAAGCGGTACATCTGCACTACAGTAGATTATAAAGTAAAGGAATAGATTAGGAAAAACATAATATTAAAATTTTTATACAACATTGAAATCCAATGTATAAATGCCCTAAAATGTAAAAAAAAAAGAATCCATTGTTTCCTCAGAGGTAAAGTGATTGGGTCACTATAATCCTAATAATACAGTCTAAGAATACAGAGCACCAGTATGTGTTAGGATAGTTTAAGTATCACATTGTACATTGAAATGTGGATTCATTTCATAACATATTTGGATTTCTGAATTCTCGTTATTTTGTTTACCCAGTATGTTAATTTAGACACGTTGCTATTTTTCTTGTTTTTGGATAATGTTTAAAATTAACAGTCAACTAAGTAATAGATATCAACAAGCATTTTTCCCATTCAGTATATTTACTTTTAATTTTAGAATACCATAAATTGTTAATTTTCATATTGTTGATCAAATTGTTCTTCCAGGACCACAAAAACTACAGGGTCTTCTTTCAGACTTTGATTTATGACAATTGCAAAGGAACACTTTTTCCAAGCGAGTCTTTGCTTTAAAATCCTAACTTCTTTAAAGATTCATTGTTGTTTGGAAAACACCCTCTATTTAATTAAATATTTAAAAAATTCAGTCATGCATTATATATCTGCTGCCATATTAAAATACAGAATATAAAACAATGTTATAGTATCTGATATCCTTATATAGACACTTTTACATACATAGTCTATGACAGCTAGTAGATTTTTTTTTTTATGATCCACGAATAAAAAGTAAAAATTGTGAATTTGGATCTATATTCTGAACCATCAGGCATACTTTTAGCCTTCAAATCACTATTCCTGTTTGCCCCCCATATATATATATATATATATATATATATATATATATATATATATATATATATATATATATATAATATATATATATATATATATATATATATATATATATATATATACTGTATCCTTTTTTTCCTGTCTTCCAAGAGCCCTTCGTCCACACTGGTGTATATAAGATTACATAGTACAGTAGTTATCTGGAACAAAATTTTTTATTTTGCAATATGGTAGCATTTGCAATGTCCCTCTTTAAGTACATTATGTACTAATTCTCGTTTCTTTGTTATCATTATAAATGTCCAAAGTCTTGGTTATCTGGCATCGTAGTTGCTTCCTCCTTCAGAACATCCTCTGCTAATTCTCTTCTCTGTGTTATCGTTATAAATTTTCGAATGCCTGGTCCTGGCATCGTGAATGTTCAAAGTGGTTTACTTACTTAATTTTTGCAAAAGCCTTTCTGGCAGGAAGACATGAAGCTTCAGGTAGCTTTAGTTTTCCCATCTAGGCTCTTAGTTGCTTATCTCCCAAAATGTACGAAATCCTCATGAATGCATGTACATAAATTTACATAAATCTTGGAGTTATAAATATCTTGTATTTGATATAGGACAATATTATTTCTGATTTTCACAAGCATTTTGTCATTTCACAGTAAAAATATATGAATTTTTTCTCATTATGTTTTGGTTATTGTTTATCAATTGCTTAAGCATTCAAACTACCTCTTCTTTAACTTGTGGATTAATTAAGCCCATCAAATTCACAAATTATGACTAGTAATGTACTAAAATAATGCAGTTGCACAACACTGAAGTTACCGATCTTTTAGCCATGCATTAAAAAGCTTTTAAATAATTTTACATAAATTATTGTAATACTGTATTATCAACATTGCCATTTTAAACTGGAATATTGTTACTTGCAGGTATACACATGCTATCAAGATATTGTAGATTTGTCACTCCAACAAAAGGATGAGAAAAAATACCTGGTTAGGTGGCTTCAAGTAGAAGCCTCTTTGAAAAATATTTTGTCGTTTACAGCTGCTAGAATAAACCTTGAATTAGAAAACAAAGACTGAACTGTTGAAATAAATACAGACCTGAGTTACTTATCTTTTTAAGGTTTATATCTTACCCATCAGAATTGAATGTCTTAGTTCTTTCTAAGTCATTTTAACATTAGAAATACAGTACTGGAATTATTACTTAACAGTGTCTATTTTCACAGTTTTCATTTCATAGCATTAAGCAATATCAAAAGGCCTATGGAAGATGCAAGAAAAGTAAAATAAGTTAAAAATGCCAAGATATGACAGTAAGTCTAAGTTTTAAATTTTAGGATGGATTGTATAGTTTATTTCACAAATGGAATTTAATTCAGCATTCTCATCCAGCTCCTCAGTTCCAGAAAGACTTTTATGAAAGACTTTTTATACTTTCAGTCTTGAAGCTCCTTAGAATTTATTTACACCGACATGGGGGCCTATAATTATAATGATTTTTTTCTGCAGAAAGTCACAACCATATAAATCATCTCATCATTAACATCACAGCATCTCTTCAGAGTCATAAACATCTGTACCTCAATTATCTCCTGTCTCGTTAAACATGCTGAATGAATGTACCATGAGCGCTTAAGCTAGTAAAATGGAGATTGATATTTAGAAGTGCTTTTCCTATGGTGTCTATAAGGCATGACTAGATAGATAATATTATGACATATTCTCAGTGATAAATATGAATTAAGATCAATTAGCCTACCTAAGCTATATATATATATATATATAATATATATATATATATATATATATATATATATATATATATATATATATATATATATATATATATATATATATATAATGTCAAGATGATGCTGTCATCTTCCAGCTAAAGTCGAGAAAGTTTGTAAACCTCCCTGAAGTTGTGTTCTATAATTTACATTGATGGTCCTTTTCTTGTAACAGCCTTCTGAATAGAATATTTATTAATAAATATATATATATATATATATATATATATATATATATATATATATATATATATATATATATATATATATATATTATTATTATTATTATTAATAATGATATTAATAATAATACAAAAATGCTACTGTGAACAATTAACTGGTGTACAACTGTATACAGTAAATTAATAGGCATAAAAACAGATGCTAAAACATCCTAATATTAGTGATTAATAATGCATCCTTTAAGGTATATGCTTTTCATACAGAGTAAGGATGAAGTGAGTTTTGTAGGAATCCTAGATAGATATTAAATATCATTGAGTAATATGCCGTATAGTTTCATATGTATCTAAATTATAATTTCCTAAATTTTTATATTTAGCAGATGGTTTTCTCTTACTCATTTTATTTCACACCAAGAATATATTTATTTTTTCTTGTTTTGTGTTATTTGTCTGTTCTTTATAAATAACTTAAGTCTTCTGACTTCTTCATAAAAGGGATTCCAAGTCTCTGTTAATACCTTGACAGTAATAAGGGTAATGCCTCAGCAGCTACCCTATTGGAGCTATTGTTACGTATTGTCAGGAATGCGCGCTGTACTGACCTGTTGGTCCTTATTAAACAACACAACCAATGCTTCTAAGGACTGTCGGACCTGTAAAAAAATAAAAATAAATAATTCATTCAATGGCTCACAGCTTGGATGTTTTAAGTGGTAGAATATATGTAATAACATTGTAATAAGTAGTAACCCAAACTAAAAGTATAGAACTTTCCATGAAATTTTTGTGTACTGCATGTGCTTTCCGTGACAATTCTGACTTACTATTACAATGAATAATTTGAAAATCCACCCACTATTACGGCTTTTTTTCTATTTCAGGTACTTTGGACACTTAGATAGGTTGGAGAGTGAGAGAAGTATGAAAATTTATAGGTTGGTATTACAACTTCAAAACAGATAGCTCTGTTGGCTTAATGCCCTCTGAAACACCATATTGGGAAATAATAGTGATATAATACGTAAACAATCTATATAGGTGCCAAATTCAGTATACAATGATTACAATTATATATTCTATGTAATCAAAGTAATATCCTATATAGCAAAAAGAGGTTGCATTGTTCAGTGATACACTTATTCCATGAACATAATACGTTTCACACCAATTACAGTAGGCTACGTTCATTTCAATTTACTGTACATTGAAGATTATTTGATTCTCTATTTATGGAGTGCAACTTAAATTCTGTATCTAACTACAGTATATTGCGGCTTATAAGTCGATCTGGCACATTAGTCGATTTCTATAATTTGAACCTAAAATGTTATACTAGAGGTTTACCTTGCAGAGAAGTCGGCCCTCTTAAAACTATTACTTAGCCTGGCCCAGTGTCGGCCTGAGTCAGTAAGTACTGGGTTGTAAATTAAGTTTTATCTACAGTAAAATAAATAAAACAATTTAAACAGATTGAAAACACCACCGACTTCAAGCATTTCAACATAAACAAACAGTCAGTTTTTACTTTTTTCTGTACTCACCTGTTTCACCACTATATCGGACGAATATTTACTTTTAAAACCCTAATGGTGAGTGTCCAACCACCTACAGTCTGGCTTCAAACGTTGGAACAAAAGAAATGAAACGATCATGGCTGACTGCTCAGTGTTGCCACCTAGTGACGAGCATTCCGTTTGAACAGCTGTTTAGGCGTAAAATACAAACTGCCCCATATACCGAGTCAACCACGCCCCCTTGACAACCTGTGCTGAGGCTACAGTGCTTCGCCAGCAGTCATTACCTATTCACTCACCAAGCCTGACAGAGCTCTCCTGACTAACGTGGAGCATTTCGAGAAGCTGAGCTAAATATCACCCATGGTGCCGCCAGCTAAGAGGATGAAGTATGCTGCCAGTTTCAAGCTATAAGTAGTTGCTTTTGCAAATTCCTCAAACAACTGTGCTGCAGCAAGGGAGTTTGGTGATAATGAAAAGCTTGGAAGAAAGACATTGACACACTCAAGACAATGCCTAAGACGAAATATGCTATGAGAACAGGCATTTTCCTGTGGCCTGAGCTGAAAAAGTATTTAAAAGAATGGGTTCTTACACAACGTCAGAATGGTTATACAGTGCCAATAAATGCCTTTCGTGTGGAAGCAATGAAGTGGAAAAAGGCACACCTGGAGGTTAGCAACAACTTCAAAGAAACCGCCAATTGGTGCAGTCGCTTTATGAAAAGGAAAGGCCTAGTGTTACGACAGAAATAAAAAATCGCACAAAAACTGCGGATGATGGAGGGTGAGAAAACATACTGATGGAGGGTGAGAAAACATACGCGACAGGTGGAAATATGCGTGCCCCATCTCTCAACATTCTGTGCGACTTTGTCATAAAATTTTGGGATGCTGTGACTGCAAAAACTGTGATACTGTAAACTCTTTTGAAAAATGCAGCATATTAAATTCACTGAACGGAGAAGAAGATGACATGTTGTGGAATGACAGTGACAAGGAAACAGACGTCGAATCTCCTGCTGACAAAGCCAACACCACCAGTGGTTCGGAGGCAGACCCATATGACGATCTATTTTTAACTGAAGAACAAGACTTCAAGGGATTTTAAATATCATTTTATGTTCTTAAATATTTTAGATTATTTTAGGTATTATGTTTTTAGCTTTTGTATCAATAAAATATTGCATAGTAATAAACTACGGTATTTGTGTAGGTACGTTGTTGTTCCTACCTACTACAGTGTCAGTCCCCTGCACAATATGGCAGAGGAAGAGGCCGTCACCCCGAGCAGGAGTCCTATCTGGCCTTCCTGAGTCCCTTGCCTATGAAATATTCACATCACCCTTGAACGTATTCCTTTTGGAGTATGTGCAGTCCACATGAGTCGCAGTTTCTGGATTTTACCGTAAGTCTTAGTAGAATAACATGTGTAAACACAGCCCTTAGGCCAAGTTCAGTAGCAGTTTTCCGGTATCCTAATGTTGCTGGTGCAAATATATTTAAAGGTTTGTGTTTTATAGTTACCCTATAAGTCGACCCCCTAGTTTTGACCTTAAAAAAATGACCTTAAAAACTCGACTTATAGGCCGCAATATACGGTACACAAAAAAATTACGTTCTTCATTGCTGGTTTTTTTTACAAACAACACATCAACATTGCATACCATAAACTCGGGTATTGTGATAGATGAGGTAAAGTCATAAGCAGGTGATAACTGTCTCCAATAAGCTGTGTTTGCACTATTACTCAGTTGTCTTTTTCTTGATCTTCATCTCACTGTATATCTCTACAGCGAAGTTTGCACAGCTTACCATTTCATCTCTCCACAGTCTTATATAGTGTTTGTTGCTATTGTTTGCCTATTTATATGTTGCTATTAATCCCCATGCAAATGGAGTGGACACAGGTAGAATTAAGTTTGGGAATTACTGCTGGATGCCCTTCCTAATGCCTCAATGGGTTTGAAAAATGGTTTGTCACTCCCTGAGTAGAGTACTCTAACTAACGCTTTTGCAGTCCTCTCTTCGTAGTGTTACATGCATGGATAGCAAAATTAAATCTGTCAGATCAGAGCAGAATTGGAATGATGCCACACTCCTTACCTGTCAGGGTGAGGAAATTACCAAAAAATACATTGTTTACTAAATTGCTTCTTTTTCCTAGGAAAAGTGAAAGGGAAACATACTTACTGTTGCAATGTGCTTTAGCTGTATACTAAGAGTCTTCTCAATCTCAGATGATGCGGCAGCATGTAATCTCTGCTGCATCTGTAGTACTTCTTCATAAATACCATCACTGCAAACAAGTCACTTATGAAAGATTGTCATAAGATGAGGTAGTCTAACTTATACATACATATACAATGGCTGCAATCCCCACGTGAGGGGAGGTGCTGAGTTAAAGCACATATGTTCACCATAAGTTGAACATACATTGATCACTCATCTTAGCTCCTTGGCTATAAATAGTTGCGGCAACTCTCCCTCCACCATCCTGCTTGGGTTATTCACAAGGTAAGTGGGGAAGGATTTTCTGCCATTAGGCCTGACAGCTGCAACTGGTTTACCTCCATTACTTCATCATATAGCAGCCACCCCACACCCACCCATCCCAGTTTATTGTCCTAACAAGTGGAAGAAGTCTCTTTGGCCTTTGTAACTCGTACATATCTGTATTTGTAAACAGTAATAGATTTAAAAAAAAGACGTTTCTTTCCTAGCCAGCAGGATGACTGTAGCAAAAGATGCAAAGAATATGGGTTGCAACCCTCTGCCAGTAGTTTTGTGGTAAGAAAGAAAATCAGGGAGTGGCTGACTGCCAGAGCCTGTCACTCGTATTCCTTTTAGGTGGCTATAGAAACACCAGTGAATGTAAGCGTGGATTATATTTCACAATCACAATTTTATAACTTTTGTCTCCTATGATATGCATTGAGTGTAAGGGTGAAATTATATCTCTCCACCACCTGGGAAAATATAATTACAGCATATTATTGTTTTAAAGAAATATTGTTTTGTTTATGATAATTTACTGATGACTGTATCATCATTTTTGTTAGGTGATAACTCTTTTAATATTCATAAATCATTAGAAATTTAAAATTATATGACATTTTCAATTTTGTCTTCATAATCTTATTTTGACATGCCTTGAGCAATATTAAAGTTTTCTTTGCATTTAGTAATGAAAGAAACTGCCTTTCTAATACAAGTAATGAGTTTCTGTTGATGAGGAAAAATATCTAAAGAGAAGTTAATGTGAATTAAAATGGTCCTGCATTTTCAGTTCTAATTATATTATGTAAATTAATATGAAGATATGCAGTACTAAGCGAGGTTAGAAAATTATATTGTAGTTCAAAATTTACATTGCAAGGAACTTTTTTAGGATGTAACTATGCTGTACTGTATTGCTCCTGTCCACCCTTCCTATGTCGTATATTTGTAATACCTAGGACACACTACAAATAGCCGCACTGGAGATCATATTTTTTTTGGGTCCATTTAACCTGTTCAGTTTATCTGAATATTCAGTGAGTTGGAGAGTCAACCTTACTACCTGTAGAGCATGTTAAACATATCACCAAAATGAATATGTGTCTTTTCGAAAGAGACCAAAAATGAATATGTT